>LZPO01108108.1:105840-128348 GCA_001675575.1 Neotoma lepida | reverse complement strand
GGGGAGTTCTGAACAGCAATGCTAGGAAACAAAACTGCTTCGAGTGGTATCTTCCTGCTCTCTGGCTATAAATAAACCTTTTATCTCACTAGTATTCTTCAAGGAGGCAGATGAACATTCATTTCCCCCAACTGTTAATGCTTGCATATTTCTAAGTGANTCATNTCTGAAGCAGTCATTTCTTTGCTACTCAAAACACAACTGCAAGAGAAACTTGACCCAAAAGGCTGGGTGACCCCTCCCTCCCTCTGGCTACTGCAAGTAGGAAGTGCAGTCACCTGTCTTGTTTCCACTTGTTTCCTACACCTTGCCCTGGTGCCTGACTGCACTCACTGCACATGTCATGTCTGAGCTCTGTTAGNTAATGGGGGAGGGGTGAGCATTCTGTTCTAGATGCTTCNCACTGACTTGCTGGCCCTGCAAGCTGGTCTTCCACGCATTTCCTTGGCCCTGCCTTGGCCCTGCGTTTCTCCTTTCAATTCATTTTGTTACTTTACTGTATCACTTCTGAGTCTGTGCTTCTAAAATGTACTTGGTTTTATTGTTGTTGTTTGTAAGATTTTATTTTTAGGGTCCGGACAACCAGGTGCATGCCTTTAATCCCAGCACTTCCAAGGCAGAAGGTAAGAAGATCTCTGTGCATCAGAGGACAGCTTGATCTGCATAGTGAATTCCAGGACAGTCAGGACTATATAGACCCTGTCTCAAAAAAAATAAAAAATAAAAAATAAATTATAGGCTGGAGAGATGGCTCAGTGGTTAGGTGCACTGGCTGCTCTTTCAGAGGACCCAAGTTCAATTCCCAGCACCCACTCATAACTGTCTGTAACCCCAGTTCTACACTATCTTCTGGCCTCTGAGGTCACCCAGCATAGAGGTGGTACACAGACATTTGGCAAAATAGCCACATACACAAAGCAAAATGATAATAATACTAAAAAATTTTTGGAGACTTTATTTTTAATTCTGTGTATATATGCTGGGGGATGCATATGCATGTAGGTACCTGCAGAGTTCAGAAAAGGACATTGGATCCCCTAGAGCTGGAGTTACANGGCAGTTGTGAGCTCTCAGATATGGGTGCTGGGAACTAAATCTGGGTCCTCTGGAAGAGCAGGAAGTTCTCTTAACCACTGAGACAAGCCATCTCTCCAGCCTCANAGAACACACTCTTAATAAATATGGTTATGCTAGTCTTCATTTTAACAGCTATTTCTCACTTTGTTTTTTCTTTCCTACTCACAACTTGCTGTTTATTTCATATTTACTCTTTCTGTGGTGATGCTGTTAGACAAAAANAAATAAATAAATAAATTAAAACAATTTTCTTATTCAAGTACCAAAGGGATATAAAGCAGTGGAGAAAGCTCTCAGCCATCGTCAATGATTTGGCCAGGACTCCTCTTAAATGTGCAATGCACTGGTGGCTCGGGAAGTTTTGCAAGGATAAAAAGTGTAGTGGCTGCCATCAGAAGTTGACAGTGACCAACTGAGAGCAACCATCAAAGCTAATCCTCTTACAACTAAAGGAGAAGTTGCCAAAGAAGCCAGTGTAGACCAGCAAACTGGACTGGTGAAATAGCTTGGCAAGTACCTCACAAACTGACAAACATCAGAAAGTCGTAGTTGAACTGCCATCTTCTTTAATTCAGCAGAGAAACAATAAGCCATTTCCTCATCAGATGGTGACACAAGGTGGATTATATTTGATACCTGGTGACAATCATTCAGTTCAGTAAACTGGACCAAGAAGAAGCTGCAAAGCCTTTCTCAGCAGAACTGCAGCAAAAACCGGTTATGGTCACNGGTACCCTACTGCTGGACTCCACCATGACTTTCTGAATCTGAGAAGTCGGGTCAGCAAGGCAACAGGATACACACACACACAAAAAGCAACTTCAGGCAGGACTAGTCATCAGAAAGGCTCTGATTCATTTCACTATAACACCTGACCACGCACAATAAATCAATACTTCAGGATTTAAACAAACTGGGCTACAAAGTTGTGTGTCATCCACCATGTTCACCTATCCAACCAAGTACTTCTTCAAGCATCTCGACAAGTGTCTCTGGGGAAAACACTTCTACAAACATTAGGAAGCGGAAAATGCTTTCCAAGAATATCTCAAATCCCCAACTATGGATTTTTATGCTATAGGAATATTCAAACTTATTTCCCATTGGCAGAAATGTGTTGACTGGCTTGGTTCCTATTTTGAAATAATAAACGTGTATATAGGCCTAGTTTTACTAATTTAAAATTCAGGGCCTGAAACCAAAATTTCTTTTGCAAGAAACTAACAAAAGAAATGCTTCTAATGATTAGAAGAAACAAAAACTTGATACAGTGAGATTCAGGATGGTGCCTTTCACATTCCTCTCTGCTTTCATGAAATTTCTCTGTATTTTCCATGTCCTTCTTAGCAGACTGATGTTGGGATAAACAAATCTTAAATATAAGGGATTGCTGGATAATGTTAACTATAAGTGATAAACTTCCAATATAAGATGATACTGATGTCAATATTCCTTGAATGTTCCAAATTATTAGACTGTATTATTTTCTTTTCTCTATTGTCTCTCAGCTATTATCTTCTACTCTTCTGGAGTGTCTCCACACACTTGAGTATAAAATTCCCACTGACAGGCTCATTCTAGGAAGACTTTAAATCCTACACAAGTACAGACCAAGGAGTTCTCTAACAGCCTTCCTGGGAACCGAAACACTAGGTGATGGACTCACACTGTATGCCAGTAGTCTCACCCAGAACTCTGACTTCTGAGGTGAGGGACTCCCTTATACCCACACCACTACTAGCTCTTCACACCGACACATGATAAGGTGACTCCAATTGTAGTCACCTGCTCTGCCTTAAGAAAGGCTTCTGAAATGTGACAAAAAGAATTCCTCTGGCTAAAAATGAGGAATGCCCAAACCCAGTAATAGGAACATTAATTAAAAGGAGTCATATTTTATCCCCTACTGACAAGTGGGCTAGAACAACGGTACAAAATGATCCAAAATATAGCAAGCTTGAAAAAGACCAGAATCAGCACGTAGGACAGAGGTGTTCTCAGAGACTCATGGGAGCCACTGTCCTTTGGGGTCCTGTAACACACCATTATTTCCCCTCAGATTACTCAGCTTGGTGGATAATTTCACCTACTCCTAGGGCTTTTTGTATTCCAAAACATCTATCAATTGAGACAGAGTCACACTATATGGCCCAGCTGGCCTGGAATGTACACTTTTCCTGCCTCAGATTCCTGACTGCTCAGAGTACAGCCAAACTTTCTTAACTTGCACTTCCCTAGAGATTCAAAAACAACTGAATTCTAGGTATCCACAGTTGGACCAGCCACCATAACCTTAGACTTTTCATGTCTACACTTAGACTTGCCATCTTTCCTGTCTCTGTGGTAATGACTGTGACCCTGCTATTTGGCTGGAGGTCATCTATTCCTGACCAGCACAGTATGTGGACCCCCAGCACTGCCCAGCCCACCTCTCATCCATCTCCATGAAATCAACTAGTTTTTCTTGACCCCAACAACATTTCCTCATCACCCAGACTGGTACAACTGAGGTTCAAGTGGCCTTGGAGTCAGGAAACTAACTTGCCTCACTGATCTCAGTATTGGCTTCTCAGTGCTCATAGTCTCCACCTGGTCACNCCAATCTTGTCTATTTCCCACCATCACCCTTTGAATTCTAGTGAGAATAAGTTGCATTCAGTATGGCAAATTGTTCTATGTAATCTGAAGAATGATCTATGATAGCAGTNCTTTTGGTTTTGAATTTATTAAGTTCTAGTAACTAAAATTAGAAGAAATAGCAAGCAGAAGACAGAGCGGCAGGGAGCAAAACATCAAATCAGGAGTTGGCAGCATCTAGCAGAGGTAACTGGAGCAGCCAGATTGAGAGAGCAAACAAGAGTAACATTTTCAAGTTGGGGCTTAAAAGCATCCAGAGCCGGGCGGTGGTGGCGCATGCCTTTAATCCCAGCACTCGGGAGGCAGAGGTAGGCGGGTCTCTGTGAGTTCGAGGCCAGCCTAGGCTACCGAGTGAGTTCCGGGAATGGCGTAAAGCTACACAGAGAAACCCCTGTCTCTTATACACATCTAGATGTGTATAAGAGACAGGTGGGGAGCAGGGGTTCCTGACAGAGCTTTCTCTATGGCTGAGCTTCCTGGGGCTGAGCTTTGGGCTTCCCCACTGCAGGCATTTTTATATCACGGGATAAACATCAGCCCCTCTGTCAAAAGTTTCCGTTCTAGATGTTCCTTTTCTCCCTGCCATAGAGCTGGGGGAGGGGAGCAGCCCCTCTCAACAAGGAATCCTGTCAGTTTTGAGACAAACATACTTCAATTTGAAGTAATGTGGTAAAGGATTTCATTTCCAAAGCCAACTTCTTAGTGACTCTAAACAGCAAGTGACAATTTAGCAACACAGTGTATATCACTCAACACACCATGTGTTCTCTTCCCTTGAAATTTCTGCAATGCACTATTTTCTCTGACATTCTCCTCCATCTTCATTTAACTCTTACTTTTTTTCTTGTAAAGCAGGGTCTCATGTAGCCCAAGCTTGCCCAGAATTCACTTTGTGCCCAAGGATGACGTTGAACTTCAGATCCTCTTCCTGCTACCTCTCTCCTGCGTGCTGGGATGAAAGGTGTGTGCCACCATGACCAGGTTTTGCAGTGCTTGGGCTCAAACCCAGGGCATTGGAAATGATAGGCAAGCAGTCTAACCAACTGAGTATGCTGTCTCCCCAGTCCAATTCTTAGAACTCTGGAAAGCTCAACTTTGGTTTATCTTATNCCAGAAAGTCTCTTTGGGTCAGAGGCTCTTACTGTAACACCTATCACATTTGACCGTTTGTCTGCTTTTGCTTCCAGCTACAGAACAAGGCAGGAAGAGAGAGGGGCTAAGGCAAGGAAGCCAACTGGAAAGCTTTGGTATAGGCAGAGAGGGTCTGTGCTGAGCACAGGGACTAGCAGAACACATGAACTGGGGAAAGAGAATGCAAACACAATCAGGTGACCACAAGTCTCTTCAGATCTGTTCATTTGGACAACACAGAGAGTATCTCCTTTACCATGCCATGTGTGTTTTCTTCATGTCTGACTCAGCACCTACTATNTAACAGGTACTCAGTAAATATTTGTGCAAAGAATTAATAAATTAATGAGGAATTAAGTTAAAGATAAACAAAACCAGAGAGAGTGGAGGTGGGCAAGGTTCTCACAGATGGATAGAGGCTGCCCTAAGTAGCCAGCAAAGATTACGGCTGTGAGGGTCACATTGTGAAGAGTGTATGTCACTACTATTGGCACCACCCATTACAGAGAACGTTGTGCAGCCTGCTTTCTGGGGCTCCACTGTGAAAGGAGGAAGACAATGAGAGTCTGTTGTTCTCAGAGTTCACATGAAGATGATGTTGTTTAGACAGCCCAATACTAAAGCCTTACAAGAACAAGGCCTGCAGAGCAAGCATGAAACAACTATCTGTCATAGTAACTTAAACCCTTAGCAGTAACGTTCCCAAAGCTCAAAACAAGCAAGACAATTCTCAGAAGCAAGAAAAAATACAGGGAAAAATTAATAGTTAAACAGGAAGCTAGAGCTAATTAGGTTGTAGTTATATATTCACAAAGATAAAGAGGAAAATATATTGTAAGGACATAAAATGATAAAAAAAATTTAAACACTAAAAATTTTAAAAGCAGAACTGAGCCCAGAAGAAAACCATGGCGACAGCCAGAGCACAGTGCACAGGGTGAGGGTAAAGGGATTGCGAGAGGCAGGGCCTAGGAAACAACAGCGGAGAGCACTCTAGAACCCAGGAAAGACTCATCACAGATAAATGGCTTGGGTTCTGATGCACTTTCAGACAGCTACCACATGTGCCCTGNACTGGTACAGGTTCTCTGAGGGAAGACATAATCCACCGTTGCTATAGATAGCTATATAGATAGCTATACAAATGAACGAATAAATGTGTGTGTGTTTTATTAATACTTATCTGCAAGAAATTATTTTTAGAAGAAACATGGGGAAACATTCAAACTCCAGGTGACCACAACTCTCTTTGGGTCTGTTCATTCTTGGATGAGATAAAGGAGCCGTCTCACTGAAGTCAGGCATTCAAATGCACTGATAATCATTTAGAATACTGTAATAGTATCCCACGGTGTTATTTAGTGAAATCTGCATTAAAAACCAAATTTGGATGTTTTCAATTTTCAGCGGTTACTGAGAGGACATCTGGAAAGCTATGACACCTACATTAACAGCTACAAGTGAGAAGCAACACCCACAAATCATATTCATCAGTGACATCCAACTAATAAATTCTATCACCTTCACTCAACTTGTACCAACACAAGAAACCCATCATACCATATTCTGACTTTTATCTAGATAATGTGAACTCTAGCATAATCTCCTCCTAGACCAATGCCCAGAGTTCAGCTACATACTCGAAACAAGTAAACAAGTACTTTAAAATCCAAGAACNTGAAAAAGACAAAACAGCTCAAACTTAGCAACACTGAATTTAATGTTTGGTTAACAGCACCCTCTCTCCCTTTCTTAATCTCCAGGGAAACCATCAGAACCATCTCCACNCTCTCAACAATAAGGCAAAAAATGATATTTAGTAAGGAAGGCATCATCTCTGGTTCTTGAACAGCAAGTGTACTACACTTTCCTACAGATGCTTGAGTAAACTAGGAGAGGTCCCATGGCATCACTCTAACAGTTGGGATTATCAAACAGGATAAGCACTCTTGGAGGCATATTTAGAAAGAAACCTACACAGANGCCCCCCACCTCCAGCACACACACCACAAGAAAATAAATTTCTATTTCTGGGTTTGAGAATGCTACTATGGTGTGAACAGGACTGGCTCCACTAAAACTCGTATTAAGGTATGGTCCCCTGTACAGAAAGGGGGTGGGCCTTCAAGAAGTGTTCGGTTATGAAGGATCTGTCATCATAAAGGGGGAATGTGGTTTCCAAGAAAGTGCTTTGGTTATTATGGGAAGTGGGTGTTACAGAATCCCACCTCCTCTGTTCTCTCATCTCTTGGTTCACACCTTCCTGTCCTCTGCCATGCATGGGGCATGAAGAGGTCCTTACCAGAGGCTGTACAACCTCCAGAACTGTAAGCCTCTTTATAACTTACCCAGCCTCAGGTATTCTGTTACAGCAACAGAAACTGTGNGGAAGCAAACATTAATGTTCTGATATTCTCACAGGAAAGGTAAATACTGACTCAAGGAGCCACACAAATGATGCCAGAGGCAGTGACACATTAACAGTGATTCCACTAAGTATTGAAGATGCATAGTCATCTCTTCATTTAATTGTGCCTCTATAAAGAAGCTAAGAATAAGAGAGCAGGCTAAAATACTGACACACAAAGCAGTAATATGCAAAAGAAGCATTTTTAGGGATGTATCTTTGTTGTTGTTGTTGTTGTTGTTATTATTCTCATATATTACACCCCGACAGCAATTTCCCCTCCCTCACTCCCTCCCCAAGCACACACATCTCCACTCTCCCCCAGATCCACAACTCCTCTGTTCCCCTCTTGTCCCTGCTTCTGCCCCCCACCCCCTAGAAAAGGGCAAGCTTCCCAGGGGTACCAGCCAAACACAGCATATCAAGTTACAAGACTAGGCACCTCCCCTCACATCAAGGCTGGAAGAGGCAGTGCAGTAGGAGGAAAAAGGTCCCAAAAGCAGGCAAATGAGCCAGAGACACCCCTGTTCCCTCTGTTAGGAGTCCCACAAGAACACCAAGTCTCACAAACACANCATATATGCAGAGGGCCTAAGTCAGACCCATACAGGCTCCTTGACTGTTGGTTCAGTCTCTGTGAGCCCCTATGCGCCCAGGTTAGTTGATTCTGTGGGTCATTTAGAAGAAGGAATTTTTATCCTGCAAAATAAAACTATAGTTCTTTTGAGTAAACAGTGGGGCTGCAAATAAGAGAAAGCTGGAGACTGCTTTGATGAGAGACCTTGGATCCTCAATAGTTAAGGAAAACACACACACACACACACACACACACACACACAAAACGTCTGAAAATAGTAGGTTGGCCAGGTGTGGTAGCTAGTGCATGTCTGCTATTCTGAATTTTGGAGACTGAAATGGGAAGAATGTAAGGAGGGGGCAAAAACAGAAGGGGGAAAAGGAAGGAAGAAAACGGAAACAGGAAAAGAGGGGAAGGACAGTGAAGGAAGCACCCGGGCACATCCTGAGGAGGCCCTGACAACAGACTGCTCTGAAGTAACAAGGCAGGTCCAGGCATGAACTGGAAATGAGAGTCTGCAATATTAAAGCTCAGATTTTCTAGCAGTTCTTCTGTTATGTTTTCATGATTTATTCAGTACAGTAAAGTAACACAAATTGAAAGGTAAAGTACAATGGTTACTGCTCTCACCTGTTCAACTGTGAGGCTCTTGTTCCAGATGCCAGGTACAGACGAATATAGCATTAGGTATTTATATATTTTATGTATATAAGTATATATAAAGCATCTACTTCCTTGTATTAAATTTTCTCCATTTACATACTTTCAGAGCAAACTGAAATTTGTTTAGATAACTATCACTTTGATGTTTCATGATAAAATCCCTCCGTTGACCTCGAAAGGAGGATGAAGAGATCAATGGTGACTGAAATAGAATTCTTTAGAAATATGAAAAGTACCTTTACTTTCTATGTAGCTGTCTAAATACAAGCTGACCACGGATAATCTTTTTGATACTTTTAGGAATACAATGATGCAGACTAGTTCCTTCAGGGTAGAAAGTGAAAGTGTATTTTCTGGATAATCTTACAAATTGGGTCCCAGGTGATTCAGTCCTCTACTGCAATGCACCCATTCCTACAGCTTTGATCACACATGAGGCATGGGGACAGAGAGGCACAATATGAAGCATCCACTCAGCCTGTCCAATCTTGACAAAAGTCAAGNGCAAGACAGGAGCAGTGACACGCCTGGAGTCCTAACACTCAGGTGGTCAAGGGTAGAGGGCTGAGTTTGGGACTAGCCTAGGCTACAGAGAGAGTGCATATTAAAAACCGTCTCGATACAATAAGGTGGGTGGTATTTTTTTTCCAGAGCCGACAGTTTTGTTTTATTTAAACAATTTTTTTATTCATTTTACATACCAACCACAGATCCCCCTCTCATCCCTCCTCCCGCTCCCCCTACCCATGCCTCCAACCCACTCCTCATCCCGTCCTCCAAAAGGGTAAGTTCTCCCATGGAGGGACAGCAAAGCCTGGTACACTCAGTTGAGGCAGGACCCAGCTCCTCCCCCTGCCTCNAGGGTGAGCAAGGTGTCCCACCATAGGTAATGGGCTCCAGAAAGCCAGAGGCAGCAGTTTTTAAGTGGCAGTGTTAGTAACATTAGAAGCGTTGGTTGGTTTAGTCATAATAAAGGCAGTGGCAATGTTTACCACTAGATGCAGCTACTGAACCTTCATGACTCATTGCGCCCTGATCACTACTGATCACTACTGATCAGGGAGGAGTCCTACAGAGCTGGGAATTAGCTCTTTCCAGGAATCCAGAGAAGCACCTCTTTCCCTGGACTAACATTTTCTCCTTAATTTGGAAAAGATGCTGTTCCTTATTGGGGCCCTAGAGCCCTAACCCATTAAGACAGGAAAATGGACTTTTTTTTTTTTTTCAGTTTTTCGAGACAGGGTTTCTCTGTGTAGCTTTGGTGCCTTTCCTGGAACTCACTTGGTAGCCCAGGCTGGCCTCNAACTCACAGAGATCCACCTGCCTCTGCCTCCCAGTGCTGGGATTAAAGGCATGCGCCACCACCACCCAGCTGAAAATGGACATTGTCCTAAGATGGAAAGCAACTTATTATGACTGACAAATAATGTGTATTTTCAAACATTGACTTGAAGACCAATTATAAAATTGTCTATTAGACTTTTAAATGACATATGCATTAATAACCACACACTTAAGTGTACACAAGGTTGCTTCAAGATAGGCCTAAAAGTAAGATATTACTAACTTTAAGATGAAAAGAAATAGAATCTATTCTCTAAGACAGTTAAGATTAAAAAATAATTTCTTTGGAAATGAAGGAACTCAGGTTTCCAAAAGAGACTGAAAGCTGAGAAGTCATGGATTAGTGTCTACAAAAACCTACAAAGCACCATGGTTTCTCATGTCTTTAAACCCAGCTCTCAGAAGGCAGAGGCAGGTGAATCTCTGTGAGTTCAAGGCCAATTCAGTCTACACAATAAGTCCCAGGACAGCCAGAGCTACATAGTGAGACCCTGTCTTAAAAACCAAAATAAACCTAGAAAGCAGCAGTCCTCTTAAAGGATCATTCACCCACTAGTAAGTGACAGCAAGAAAACCCTTCATGATTACAAAATATTCCCAGCTGTCCTCATACACCAAAAGTGAGGTCGGTCTTCACTCACAGATAGTGTAACTGTGTACAAGTCATTAGCTCTCCACAGAGTAGGAGATACAGGCCATGCAGTGCATGCTATAGAGAGATTGTACATAAAGTCACCTTGGGTATTACCTGAGAGTACTGGGTATTACCAAAGACCTTATCTTTGTAGCTCCCAGAACCTCTGCAGAGCTTCTCTTTCTCTTACTTCTCAGCACAGGCAGATCACAAANTGCATCAAAAGATTGGGAGTTGACTTTGTGTATTTCCTCAACCTGAGTTGCTCTGCTTCTTTTCCCTTAAGTACAGCTCTCCACATAATCCCAGTTTTCTACAGAAAGTCTTTCCCGACCCTTTGGGTTTAGATTAGTCCTGAAATTCCTCCATCGCTGACCTTATCCAACTGATGTTTATTTAAGTGTCCAGCCAGTTCAGTAGCGGCATGAAAACAGAGACAGGCTAATTATAATGACCTCCTGAATACAGTAAACACTCCTAAATTTCTGTTCAAATACATTTATACACTGCACCTTGTTTTAGGAATCTAAAGAACTTCATCTTAGGAATGTAAAAGACACAACCACTAAGAAGCTGATAAGCCCATGCCAAACCCTCAGGACCCAGAAACCAGCAGAAGACAATCTCCTCTGAACACAGCCAGCTGTGCTCATCTGCAGAGAAACCAGCCCTTCAGAGCTCAGCTATCATTCTAGACCATAGTTAGTGGAATTTTAATAAAATAATTGTATTGGTTGGGGCTGCTGAGATGACTCAGGGGTAAAGGTAATTGTCACCAAGCTCGACAACCTGAGATCATTTCCCAGGATTCACTGGGGAAGATCATAAACTCTCCAAAGTTGTACTCTGGCCTCCACTTATGGGTCACCATATGCTTACACCCCCAACAAATTCATACACATGTAAAATAATAAATTAAATATGAAAACTATTCAAATAATATATTTGTGATGGTAGTTAGCACTGATTGTAAACTTAATCGGATCTAAAATAATCTAGAATAAGGTATAGTGTGTTGGCAAAGTGTTTACAGATTGAGTTAACCCAGATGAGACACCCAACCTAGGAATAAGGAGGAAGTGAGCCAAGCACCAGTGTTCTGCTTCCTGACTGGATCCAATGTGACCCGCCACCACATGCTCCTGCCACCATACCCTCCTCACTGCCAAACATCTGCCCTCAAATGGAAACAGAACAGCCCTCTTCCTTCCTTCCTCAGGAGGCTCTCAGTCAGTATCTGGCCACAGCTACCAGGAAGAACACCCACAGGAAGGCACTTGAAGGACTTGTCCCGTTACCTGCTCCCGCTCCTTATCTTTGGTCTTGCTTCTGTAGACTCTAGCGGCAGTGGCGTCCTGAGAAGGGATGGCAGAGATCTGGTGCAGTGACATGCTCATCCCAGCCTCTGACCTGGTCTTTCTCCTCACAGAAGTGAGTCTCCACTAGCAGAGTCATTTTGGGCCATTGACTTCAAGCTGAGAGAAACGAAAAGAAACACAACCGAGCTAAATTACCTAATGTCCAACAGTAAGACTAGCACTGTGTTAAATCTGAGTAAGTTATGCTGGCAAATACTTGGTCTTCAAAAGAGATAGAAAATGACTGGAGAAGAATCATAACATTTGTTTCTTATAATAAAATGATAGTATCTAAAAGAAGCTAGGGAATCAGGTCTGTGAATAATCACAGATTAGTCTTGTTGTCTATTTAACTTTAAATTAACAATGTCTCATTACATGATTTTCGAAGTTAAACTTTTGCTCATGAGCAAGTATTACTGTGTATGTGTGTGTTTCCCTGAGAATCAAACCTAAGTCTCATGCATCCTGATATAGTAATTTTTCCTTAAAACTAATGCCCTTGGCAGAAGGATTGCAAGTTTGAAACTAGCCTNAGCTACATAGTAAGATCCTTTATAAACAAAACAAAATTTAAAGCAAACATTAGATACACACACAAAGCAAATCCACCACTGCTGTTCTTGGAGTCGGATATAGATTATAGTGGTAGAGTTTGCCTACATACCTAAGTGCCTGGATTCAATCCCCAGTATAAAGTTTTAAATAAGAAAAATAAGGGGAGTAGGAGGAAAGGAGGGAGGAGGGAAAATAGTCAGTACCTCCAACTGACCTCAAATTCATATAATAGCAAGATTGCTGAAATTCAAAGTATCTCTCATTCACGCATAACCTTCCAAAAGTCTAGACTCTCCAAACCAGCTGTTGGCCAACTTTTCCTATAAAGAGCAAGATAAATATTTCAGGCATTGTAGGCCAAATCTGTTCTAGTTACCTAATTCCACTGTGTAATGTGAAAGCAACCATTGATAATGGGTAAATAAACAGGAATGGTTACATGTTATAGTTTAGATATGCTTTGTCCACTAAAGGATCACCTGCTGCAGTTTGGTACCTAGTGTAACAGGAGTTAGTTCCTAGCACTTTGAAGAGCTATGGAGTAAGTCTTGAGGACAGAGAAGTGTTTTGCAGAAGGATGAATTCATCTCATGAGTGAGCTCAGGAACAGCTGTTACGAAGCTTCCAGCTCTCCTGCTTCCTCTCCCCGCCATTTTTTTCTTTCCTTCCCCACTATTTCCCTTTCCAACCCTGTGATAGCATCTAGTCTGTTACAATACAGCAAGAGGCCCTCACCAGAAGCCAGTGCCNATGCCCTACACATGGATCTGCAGAACTGTGACTTAATTAAACATATATCTGTGACATCCCAAGACTGGGTACATTTTGTTCTAATAAAACNAAATAAACTACGGCATTGTATACCAATAGAAATGTATTTGCAGAAACAGGTGGCGGATAGATTTGGCCCATGACTTACAGTTCAATAAGAGTTTCTCAGGGAGGATGCAGGTCATCAGGGACAGTCCTGAGACCCTGAGAAGGCTGCCTTTATGTAAAGTAACTATGTCTATATAAGCTGTCTTATGTGACCAGGTACACTTGCTTTTTTTCTACACTCTCTCATTGCTAATAATCAAATTTTTCCTCCTATTCAATTTCCTTGCTGCCTCCACAGAAACAGCCCTATACAAACTATCCATGTTTACAGTAGTGATGTTTCATGATGCCGTTTGAATGTTAACAGGATAGAGCCTTAAAAAAAATGTCTCTACTTTGGGGGCATTCACTTGTAAACCATGTGTGGGTCATGTGGTGGTAAGCAGGGAGGGTAAACAACAGGGCCAGAGCACCCGAAGGCCACATTTGAAAAACATCTGTTCCATCTCTCTCAAAACTCTGCTCTGGAACTACTGTGTCTGTGAAGCTGGTCTCAACACTGACAGTCTCACTAACCAGGCAGAAGATCACCAGGACTCACGCATGGATTCCTGCACACAGATCAAATCATAAAGCCACAAGAAGGAAGGAAGGAGGAATGACTACAGACCAACACTCCCATGAAAATGAGCTACAAGAATACTATTTTAGAGAGTCTCATTTTATAATAGGAAATGACTGAGAATCAAAAAATAAGAAAATAGAGGTGACAATGTCTACACATGACATATCCCCTCTTCGTCAGGCTCTGACAAAGCTGGTAGAGAGGGAACCCTGTGCCCTACAAATGTTCTGCATGTTTATATCTGAACACATTATCCCACACCAAGAGGCACACACTTACTATTGAGTTGCTTATGCTCTGGAATATCACAGTAGTAGTGAGCAGTGTCTTCATCACTAATGCATTAAAGTCTTCTGTCAAAGATGACGAATTCCATGTGGTTTCTTGGAATAAGTAGTCAAACTGGCCGTGCCCAAAGCCCCACTACCTGTCATGCCAATAGCTACCTGTGGTGCTTCTGATATAATCACCATTATTACATCACTGGTACATGCCCATGACAAGCCTAAGAAAGACTATTTATACCAAAGAGAAACCAAGAGAGTCAGAATGTTTGCAGCTTTGAAGGGCCCCCTTCTTTATAGTCACTCCAGTTGTCCTTCTGGTGTGTACCTCTAGGTAACGGAGCTGAAAGTTTGCCAGAAGAAACACTATTTGAGATAAACATTCATTTACAAACGAACCAACAAACAGATAATTCCACTATGTACATGAAGGTTCATATGAAAGAAAGCATATGACAGTTATCTATTTTATATCAATTCAATCCATATTTAAAGAAGAACAGTTAGACTTGGCACTGTGCCTGGTCATCTAGATGAGGACTTCAATTTCACTGATATAAATCAAAGCCAGCTGAAATGAACATCTACATCTAGAGGAACCAGACTCCTAAGGTTTGAGTCAGGAAGAAATGCCCAGTTCATGATCAGGAGAGTTCACTTGTTAAGATTATAACTCTCACAGGCTGAGATGTTGCTCAGTGGTAGAATGTTTGTGTAGCATTAGCAAGATAATGGGCTTGATCCCCACTACCTCAAAGATGTGTGTGTGTGTGAGGGGGGTGTTCTCCAAACTGATCTAAAGAATCAAAGTAATCCCTGTTTGGCACAGATTCCCAAAATGAAAATGGAAACTAAAGGGACTCAGACCTGCTAAAGTAGGCTTGAAGAGCAAAACAAAGTTCGAAGACTTCTTAGTTTCAAAACTTACTCCAAAGGCTCAGTAATCAAGACAGATTTGGACATCTGTCCAGATAAGATATATAGAGAACAGAAATGAAGAGTTGAGAAATAAACTCATCTATCTATAGTCAAATAACTTTCCATAGAATGCCAGGACAACTGGACAGCCTCATGCAAAAAAATAAATCTGGATCCCTTCCTCACACTAAGAAACAAAAGAAAAATTAGAAATCAACAAAATAATTTTGTATGTGTGTGTTTCAAAAGCCACCATGACAAAAGTGAAAAGTGGAGCTGAACATGTAGCTCAATAGCACCGTGTTTGCATAGTATGTGTAAGGCCCTGGGTTTGACATCCAGCATTCACATACACATACCACACACACACACACACACACACACACACACACACACACACACACACACACACACACACACGAAAGGGGTAGTCTGAATCCCAGAACTCAGAAGGGAGTCAGGGGATCATGAGTTCAAGGTCACCATGTGCTGTACACAGTGAGACCTTTTCTCTAAGAAAACAGAGAGAGGAAAGGAGGAAGTGAGGGAGAAAGGAACAACAACAAAATAAAAGAAAATGTTTGCCAGTCATACTCGAGCAAGGACCCTGTATCTAGAACACACAGACTTTTCACAATGCAATAACAAAAAGACAAGAACCCAATGAGAAATGGCTGCTTGAAATCATCAGCTGTCAGGAAAGTGCAAACCAAAGCCATAGGCACCATTTATGTTCCTAACTGAAGATATATGAACACGGGTTGGTAAGGATATGGTGAAACTAACCCCTTCATACACTGGTGATGGGAATGCAATTGGCTGCTTTGAAAAAGCCTACTTCTTCCTCAAGATACTAGACATGTTACCATANGACCCAGCAATTTCACTTCTAGGATACACACATCCAAAACAAATTAAAATATCTGCCCTATTCATGAATACTGCCCCTAAATTTATTCATGAATATTTATACTGCATTATCCATAACAGCAAAAAAGTAGAATCAAACCAAAACTATATCAGCTTCTAAGTAAATAAATATAGTATATATGCATTCACCTGAACCATATTCATCAATAACAAGTATGAATGAACTTTGAAAAAATATTAAATGAAAGAAGCCAGTTAAAAAGGACCATTTAATATTTGATAACATTTGTATGAAATGTCCAGAGTAGGTAAATCTACATAGACAAAAAGTAGCGGCTGGGTGTGGAGGTAAAAATGGAAAAATATAAGGGGGTGACTGCTTAAAAGGACTTCTCTTTAGAGTAATGAACATGATCTAAAAGTGTCTATGGTGATGTCACACAATGCATGAGCAATGAAAGCTTTAGAACTACATCCATTTAAGTGGGGGAGTTGTAATGCATATAAACTATCTCAGTAAAGCATTTTTTTTTNAAAAAATGGAAATAAGTTAATTAAAAACATTTTTAATTTTTCCTTGGTGCTCCATCTACTTAATTTCTCCAGAGGGCCTGGAGATGGAGACTGCTCTCTTACCCTCCCACCTCTGAGCAGGACAAGTGAAAGGGTACAAACGCAGCAATCAGAAATCTAAGTTCAAGTCTTGCCACCAACTATGTGAGATTAGGCAGCTTCTAAACTGTTATTCCCTGTCCATGAAAGATAAAGGAAATAAGCTCTCATCAGTTTAAAAGATTAATATGAAGATCAAATAACTGCTTCCATGTGTGCACACAGGGCTCTATGCAGTACATTTACCAGCAGACTTTCCCAGCTACCTGTTGGCACATTTTGTCTTTCTATCACTGGTTTATGTTCCTCTCTTTTTCAGTTCAAGATTTATAAAACTGGGCCCTCCATGCCTTCTGACATCTATTTATCACCTCTAGACAGAAAAACAAGAATGACAATGCCCNGCCTACAGTATCAGGAAGAAGGCTTGTTCAGGAAAACACCCAGTATGGCTTTGCAATCTAACTGTTCTCTGTACTTTACAGATAGTCAAGATAAATGCAAGATTATGTTTATTCGAACAACAATGCTGTGAACAAATAAAAATAATAACATGGAAATCAGAAGACAACAATNCTAGTTTCAGCCCCCTTGACCTTCACCCCAAGAAGGATCACCCTTGTCTCAAGGTACCAGATTCCAGCAGCACCCTACTTCATTCCCTCAATTCTAAGAATCAAGAAAGAAATGCACAGAGAGTCCAAGTGCAGAGACACTAAATTTCGCATGCCTATGAGGAACCTAAGATAGCTTCACAATGCAGACTGAGAATCACCAGCAGGTTCATGATATAGAACACATAGGTGTAAGTTTGTCTTCTGAGACACATCTGTAGAATTCATGTTATCAAATGGTTCATACAAATATAGAACTCACCATCAATACAAAACCTTGAAGACTTTTAAAAAGCAGCAATGGAAAATCCTTGATAATATACATATTATATATATTATTATATACCATATAATATATGTATATATTAAAAAACCTATCTCAACCAAAACTTAACATACACAGCAAAGCATGTATTTTAACTACTAAAAAAGGAATTTTCTAAGAATTACTGATACCAGTTAAAGATATAAACATTCATACAAAAATCATAATGTAGGCTAGGTTGACAGTAATGTAACTCAGTTGACATGCTTGCACAGTATACACAAATCCATGGGTTCCTTTTCAGTAGTACATAGATCAGGTATAGTGGTGCATGCCTATAATCCCAGTATTCAGGAGGTAGAGACAGGAGAATCAGAAACTCAAGGTCATCCTTGGCTACACAATGAGTTTGAGGTTAGCCAGAGACACATAAAAAAATTAGTAATTTATTCTACTATAAAATATATATACATGAATATTACTGACCTTGTATACATCAACAAAACAAACAAACAAAAACCAGATAAACAATGTCAAAGTAAATTAAGAATTTTCAATAAAAATCAGTGACTTTGGGGTATATTTGATTACTGAAATATAATAAAATATGCTCTTAAGTTAAAACACATATTTAATGTAACCCAAAGTCTAAGACAGACTTCACATGAAAAAATGANCATAAAATCATACATAAAAACAAGATAACTAAATAAAAAGTTGAGAAAGAAGCAGNAAGATTACTCTATAAAATAGTTAAATATTATNCGACAATTATTAGGAAACAGTAAGGAACAGGAACAAGATTTTTAAAAGCCAGAGACCAAACCATACAGAAGAGTACACTAGTCAACACAGGCATCAGCCTAAAATTACAGCAAGGGCCATGCTACTCAATGATTGGGGTTGGGATAGCTTGATAATCCAGAAGGGAAATTTTTTAAATCAATACACACATTTTATTCATCAAAATAAATCCTGGTATGGGCTAGTGAGATGACAGTGGGTTCAGGTATTTGCTGCCAAGCTGACCAGCCTGAGTTCAATCCCAGAACTTATGTGATGGAAGAAGAGAATCCAATACCATAAGTTGTCCTCTGATGTCCACACAACCACATCCATGGCCTCTCCCAAATAAATAAATAAGTGTAATTAAGAACATATATTCTGATGGATATAAAAATTAAATGTAAACAGACGCACACAGAGAGCGAGAATGAAACTCCATTACAAATGAATTTATTAAGGAACTCAAAGAGTCTTTCTAAACCTAGAATTAACATTTTTTAAAGTTATAAAGTACAAAAGTTTGTTATTTGACTCTATACTTTAAACACACAAAACAAAATGTGGAAAATGTGCATTATACAGGACAGAAATATTTTACACATATGAATAGAAAGCTTTTCTTGCTGTCTTTTGAGACAGGGTTTTATTATGAAACCATGACTGGCCTGAAACACAGTATAGACCAGATAGGCCTCAAACTTGCAGCAATTCTCCTGCTTCTGTCTTCGAAGGGCTTCTAATTACAGGATTCTGCCACAATATCCAGCCAAATAAATTTCTGAGAAAAATCAAAGCCCTCACTGACAGGGGGCCAGGTTTCAGAAGAGGTGCTTCATATGTGGGGGCACAGCTGGTGAACTAAAGCATGGACCAAGACATCAAAAGAACAAAGGAAGGCAAGAGCTTGTGCAACTGTATTTTTCTTTAATAATATTCTACAAAAATATAGCAAATTTAGGCCAGGAAAATGGCTCCACAGGTAACAGTGTTTGCAGCAGTGCAAACCCAACAGCCTGAGTCCAGTGCTTTAAAACCACAGGAAAAGCCAGATGCAGTAGTGAGCACCTGTAATCCTAGCCCTCCTACAATGTGACGGGAGGTAGAGATGGGATAAGCCAGCTCACAGGCCAGCTAACTGAGAGCTAGAGAACATGCAAAAGTTTTCAGTCTCAAAGATTTTTCAAGGCAGCATTACTTAAAACAAAGAAAAGAACCCCCAATTTTCCCCCAAATAAGACAACTTGTTAAGTAAACTGTATTGCTAGTATAACCAATGGAATACTATGTAGTCATTTGTGGTGGTTTGAAAGAAAATGGCCCCCAGAAGGAGTGGCACTATCAGGAGGTGAGGCCTTGTTGGGAGTAGATACGGCCTTGTTAGAGGAAGTGTGTCACTGTAGGGGTAGGCTTTGAGGTCACCTATGCTCAAGCTACTCCCAGTGACACAGTCTACTTCCTGTTGCCTGCATATCAACCTGTAGCAGCTCCTTCTTTGGCACCACGTTTGCCTGCACCATGTCTGGCTGCACTCTACCAAGCTCCCTACCACGATGATAATGGACTAAACCTCTAAAACTGTAAGCTGTCACCTCAATTAAATTAAATGTTTTTCTTTATAAGAGTTGTCGTGGGCATGGTGTCTCTCACAGCAATAGAAACCTAACTAACAGAAACTGATGGTACTAGGGACTAGGGTATTGTTGTGACAGGCCTGACCATGTTTTTGTTTGAAGGAGTATGTATTTTGGATTAGAAACACAGTTGAACGCTTTAAGTGCTACGCAATGGGCCATACTAGTAGAAACATGGAAGACAGAGGTACTAAAAGTTATTTGAACTGTGGAGGGCTGGATCAAGAGATTTTAGAGGAAGAGATTGTTAGTATGTCGCCTAGAGATTAGTCTTGCGATATTGTAAAGAATGTGGCTGCTTTTTGCCCTTGTCTGGAGAGTCTNCCTGAGGCTAAAGTGAAGAATTAGGGATTAATTCCACTGGTAGAAGAAATCTCAAAACAGCCTAGTATAGATTCTGTCATGTGGTTATTAGTGTTAACTCTGGTGGAGATTATAATGAAAATGAACAAGCTGAGCAAATAAAAATACAAAATGTACAGATTGAGAAAAGGGGTGCCAGGAAGTGGAATAGAGTTAAATCCTATGTTCAAGGTGATAAACAGATTAAGAAATGGAATAAAGCGAGTGGTGACCTCAGGGCAAGATCCTACCCAGTTAAGTTTCCAATTTGTGAAAAACAATAAAAGAAAGCGTAGAGCCAGGTGTAGTGATGCATGCCTTTAATGCCAGAATTCAGAAGGAAGAGGCTGGCAGATCTTTGAGTTTGAGGTGCAAGGTCTACAGAGCAAGTTCAAGGACAGCCAAACTTAGGCAGTGAAGGTATCAAAATCAAAACGCTGGTGAAGATGTGATTGAACAAGGGTGATAGTCACNCCACGCCCCCCACNTAAATCTGTGAGCTACGTGGTTGCATAGTTCCAGAGCAGTATGACCATGAAATCTGCGCATGCGTGGAGTAGCCTCTTGGACCCAAGTGCGCATGTGCGGGCCAGTCCTAAAAAGGTGGGTCCCATACACCCTGCCCTCCTTTTTACATGCTTTCTACAGGTCTTTTCTCTGTCTCTCTTCGATAAACCTCTTGCTGCNAGTTTGCCATGTTCGTGACTTTTCCTCTAGGGTAACAGCAACTCGAAAAACTAACAAAGGGGACCATGTTCCAGCCCCAGCAAGCAGCAGAACTTGGCAGCTTCAGCCACGTGGCTCTGGCTCTAGAGCTAAGGATAGAAGAAACAAGTTATGGAATTTGCCTCCACAACTAAGGAAAGCCTTTATATGTTTTCCTCCATAAGAGTTGTCATGGTCATGGTGTCTCTTCACAGCAATAGAAACCCCAACTAAGGCATCATTATACGAAATAGAGAAGCACAGCTATATTAAACACAAATAATAAAAATTACAAATTACAGTAACAGCCATGTAAATATTCATGCAGAAAAAAACAATCTCAGGAAGTCATGAAATGCCAACAGCAGTTAAATGATGCAACAACATAAATGATTTCCTTTGTCTTCCACACTTTTAGTAATAAATTAGTTTTAAATTTAAAATATATTCTTAGATAAAGTCTGAGCTTTTGTAGACAGGCTGGCAACAGAAAGTAATCCGTGAGGACAAGCAACTATAAGAAGGCTCATGTTCTGTTAGAAATACTTGTGGCCTCTCAGAACTCAAGACTCATTTTTCTACAGAAATAAAGTAAAGGCCACCTTCTCCAGATGCAGATGTTCACAACCAGTCACAGTTTGCTTTCTGTTCTTCCTAAATTGTTTAGCCTTTCTTCTAGTATTTTGCAGTGTTTTCCCTTAAAACAGTAGTGTGCATCAAAGAAACAGTTTGCCTTCTACATAAGGCTATAACTTCTGGCTTTTATCCTTAAGGCCAATACTTGTAAAGANTGTATTTTATATTTTACACACAGTAAGACTAGGTTTATCATTATTTTCATGCCATACTATTTCCAAGAGAAGTCAGACAGCATACTTCTCACAAAATACAACTGCAATAATGGCTATGAACTATACTAGCAGGGAGACCTGGGCATTATAAGAAGGCAGACAATGGAAGATTGGTACTTATTTGCCCACTGCTAACAAATCTGAGCATTTGGCCAGTGCTTACAAAGCTATCTATTATCCACTTGGCTTTTTTTTAAATCAGTATGTGTGTCCCTGGGCTATGCTACAAATATGTCTGTGGCAGGAACCATAATCTTTTACAACACAGAAAATAATAAACAAGGGCTATTAGTAAATGTATTTTCTTTTCAGTCACAGTCATAAAAGAAATATTCCAATATAGTACACAAGACTGCTTTTCACCAGAGAAAAGCAGATCATTCTCTTAAGAGAGAGAAAATACAAGAGAGGCTGAGATGCCTAGGAGCTGACCATGGGATCAGGCACTTTTGGTCTGTCAACAATATTTACTGTCAAGTTCCTCAGCTTCCTTCCACCAGGCTCCAGTCTTTTCATGACGTCATCGTATGTGATGCAAAGGAAAAGCTCCCGAGCACTGGGAAGGTACCTGGGCTGGCTCTCTGGTCTCTTCTCACTTGGCCACTAAGGAGCTTCTCTGTCAGCCAGGCTTCTCCCTGAATATTTTTATCATTCCTTCCTAATAAATAGTTCCATGACAGCTCCCAAGGAAAATGCACAGAATGAGTGATTGATAGAGCTAGATAATGCTATGCATAAATAAAAAATCCATTATCAGTAGAAAATTTCAAGTGCTTTGTGCTTCAATAATTTTTTTAGTC
>LZPO01108108.1:84822-97253 GCA_001675575.1 Neotoma lepida | reverse complement strand
AGGCAGGTAGGCAGAAGGGCAGCCTCTGCCCAAAAGACTGGCAATAAGACAAAGATGCCCACTTCTCACCAATTCTACTCAACATTATACCAAAGGTCCCACCAATGTAATACATTGGGGGAAAAGAAATATGGGGTATAAAGAAAGAAAGGAAGGGCTGGGGGTAGAGCTCAGTGACAGACCCTTTGACACACACCTACGAGGCCTGTTCCACAGCCATCTCCACCTCAATCTCAAGAGAAGGAAGGAGGGAAGGAGAAAAAAGAAAAAGACTTAAAACTTTCTAATCACAAGCTTCATAATTATTAACAAAAGAAATCTAGACTTAGGTGAAGGAGTAAAAGGGGAAATAAGATCAATATACATTGCATGAAATTCTCAAAGAATCTACAAAAATGTATCTAAGAAAAGAACTCTAAGTTGGTCTGGAAAGATGCATTTAAGTCAATTTAGCAAACTCATAGAATAGGTGTGTAATGAACAAAACTCAATTTCATTTTTATCTATCAACAATAAAACAAATTACAACCTTTTTCAGATTTAGTAACAGTAGGGTGTGTGTGTGTGTGTGTGTGTGTGTGCTGTCTCTTATACACATCTAGATGTGTATAAGAGACAGGAAATACACACAGCAAGGCACACAGAGGGAGAAAGGCTCTCTGCAAAACAGAGGGAAGTCTCAAGAAGCTGAAGCCCAGTCTCTCTCTGAGGGCCTGGGCTTTTTATAAAACAGTAATATATCATGAGCACCCATTGTTTATCCCAAGAGTAAAAATCTGGATTAACATCTAGAAGTGAGTATGACTTAGCACCAAATAATATATACATACCCAATAAGCTTTTGACAAAGTTCAACTCCCATTCTTGTCAAACAATCAAACTTCATTGCACTAGAGAAATGTCCTTAATTTTATAAACTTAACTAACCTACAGCAGGGCTGGAGGTAGAATTCAGTGCTTACATAGCATGCACAAATGCCTACAAAAGAGAATGAGGAAGAATAGAAAGAGAAGATGGAGGAGGAAGGGAGGGAGGCCTGTCTCTTATACACATCTAGATGTGTATAAGAGACAGCATATGTATATTCCATATAATGGAAATACAAAACAAAGAGAAATTAAATATGTAAATCATGGAGATCTCATCTATTTCCCCTTCCCAGGGGATTCCATGCATCCCTCTTTGGGTCCTCCTTGTTATCTAGCTTCTCTGGAGCTGTGGGTTGTAGTCTGGTTATCCTTTACTTTACATCTAGTATCAACTTATGATTGAGTACATACCATGTTTGTCTTTCGGAGTCTGGGTTACCTCACTCAGGATATTTTCTAGTTCCATTCATTTGCCTGCAAATTTCATGATGTCATTGTTTTTTACTGCTGAGCATGAGCTGGCTTTTTGGAGCCCACTACCTATGGTAGGCCACCTCGCACAGCCTGGAAGCAGGGGGAGAGGCTTCGACCTGCCTCTACTGAATGTACCAGGCTCTACTGACTCCCCATGGGAGGCCTTACCTTCTTGTAGGAGGGAATGGGGGATGGGTTGGGGGGTGAGGCNGAAGGAGAGGGAGGAGAGAAGAAGGAGAATCTATGATTGGTATGTAAAATGAATAANAATTTTCTTAATTAAAAAAAAAGAAAGAAAAAAATACCTAAGTCATTTTGGAGACATATACTATACTAATAATGTTGATTCTGCCCAAATCATAATTCCAGCCATATCCTCACCAGGTGCTTTTACAGATATTGGCCATTGGTTCTAAAATTTATATGAAAATACAAAGGACCTAGAACAGATAAAACAATACTGAAAAANTACAAGTTGAGGGACATATTATGTGACCTCAAGTAACAAAACTATAGTAATCAAGTCAGGGACAATGAGATGGTTTATGCTTGTGTCTCAGCTCAAGAGACTGTGATGAAAAGTCACTTGAGCCCAGGATTGGAAGATAGCCTAGACAACCTAGCACAACCACATCTCAAATAAAACATGAGAGATGGGGGCAGAGAAGAGGAAAGGAGAGCATGAACTTGGGNAGGGAGAAGAGAAGGGGGAAAAAGAGAGTGAGGCCTATCATGAGCACACAAGGATGAGCAAACTAACCAATGGAACAGGACCAAGAGTATGAAAAGCAGACTAATCCACAGTCCACTGATTCTCNAAGTAGCCTTGGCTGGTCAGGAACTTGCTATGTGGGCCAGGCTAGTCTCAAACTCCTAGAGCTCTACCTGCCTTAACTGTTATGATTAAAGGTATACAGCACCACACCTATTTGAAAAAATAATATTCCTGAATATTTTTATTATTTATAAACTATCCAGTCTTACATTTTATTATACCAACACTAACAAATGAAGATTCATAGACAAAAATATGTATACAAGCAGACACGTAAACTTTAGTAGTTATGTGTTACTAAACAAGTATACATATTTATCATTCAAATAAATAATTGAATGAATAAACAAACAGGAGGTGGCAGGAAAGAAAGCTCTTCCTCACAATAGAAGGCAATTAATGCAGAAAGAAGTCTGGATTTGAAAAACTACAATTCAAATCTAAAACTAGTGGGCAAAAGTCTGCTGAGGAACAGAAGAGTTGAACTAACTTCAAAGAGAAAAGCAGTGTCTGGCTATACAGAGATCTGGCAGGCCCCAATTTCACACAAGTTCCCAGTGTTATCACTAATATATAACAAACTGACAATGTATGGCTCCTATTATGTTATACTGCGGAAAACAGAAGTATTTTTGGTTTTTATTGTTGTCTAAAATATAAAACTAAATCGTTTGGCTGGAACCTCCAGCTCGCCCCTACATGATCTGGGAAGCCCCATTCCTGTCTCTCCAAACCCCGCCTACTCAGAGAATCTCCAGACAAAGGGAAGGCAACAAAAACCCAGTTCCTCATTCTTGGCAGCTATGGCAGCTTTCTCCCCTGAAGTTGCCAGCGGCCCAAGTTCCCGCCTAAAGTGCTCAGNTTTGGACCATACTTGGGCACCAATCCAGCTTGTGGCGAACATCTCCCCTCACCTATAACCTATATAATCTCCCTGCTTTAGTTCAGGTGTGTGGCTTCTCCAGCCTCGATCTCTGGAACTAGAAAACCCACCCCAGAGTTGCTTTGCTCAAATAAACTTACTGTTCTACTTTTTCAATTTGGCTTGATATAGCTTACTGCANTGGTGGAGAAACATACTGGTTGGGGTGGGGGGTGGGAGGTAGAAAACCTATTACTAACCATGAGGCAACTACAGAGAAGTATAAATTAGGAATATTCTAGAAAATAAATGGCCTGTACCTTTCAAAGACACTGATGTCAAGAACAAAGAAAGATTAAGGAACTATTCCATGTCAAGAGAGACTAATAAACATGACAGCTAAATTCAGGATGATTCTTGATTAGAAACTGGACAGAGATGTCAGAAAGCAATAAAGAACCATGGGACAACTGNAGACCCTCAACGCCAACTGTGAGCTTGGTCAACACTGCACAGGAAAAAAAGCTTGTGTATTCATACAGAGAAAGAAAAAAGAAGGCCCCCCACTCCAAAGGTAGAATACAGCAAGTGGACTCTAGGAAAGGGCAGTTCCTTCTAAGATTCTTATACTTTTTTGTAAGCTTGAAAACATACAGCAAAAAGCAAAACTGAAAAAGTTTAAAAAAATGTTTNAAACAAATACCCTAAACAAAAGGCCACTAACCTTTAATGAGTAGAGACTTTGGGGTCTGGAGTTACAGCATGCCAGAAGCCCTGGGTTCGATGCCTAGCATAACAAAAGAAGGGAGAGGCTGGAGCACAGAAGAAAGGAGGAAGGGAAGAGGTGGGAAAGGGTCAACTTTTTAAAGGTTTTAAAAACANTATACCCAACAGATTAATGGGAAACAGAGAATTCATGGCCAATTCATAAAACAAACTAATGAACTTTAAAAAGAAAAAAGACAAACATGTCAGCTTCACTAACAAGTATGACAGTGAGGTCTTTTCCCACCAAATCAGTAATTTTCTTTTTAAAAAGACTGACATTGGNAGGCTTCCCAAAATGACCATTCAAAAAGAGTTAGAAGTAGGAATAGCTAATTAGTTTCAGAAAGGCCCTTCAGCAATATGAATCAAGAGCCTTAAAATATCTTCTTTATTTAAGTTTGTGCTCTCTTAAAGAAATAGTCTTTACTGTGCATTGAAATTCATGCTCAAAGACATCTATTAGGAGTTGGAGAGATGACTCAGTGGGTGAGAACCTGTGTGTACAAGCATGAGAACGTGAGTCTGGAGCCCAGCACTCACAGTGAGTGAGAACATGTGAGTACAAGCATGAGAACGTGAGTCTGGAGNCCAGCACTCACAATGAGTGAGAATCTGTGTGTACAAGCATGAGGACATGAGTCTGGAGTCCAGCACTCACATAAAAAGCTGGTTGTGGCCTGTGACCCCACAGCTGTCAGAGTGTAGACAGGAGGGCAGTTGGACCTTGCTGGCTGATGGATTCTCTCCAGGATACCCTATCTCAAAGGATAAGATGAAGGACAGAGCAGGACACCTGACATCCTCCTCCGGCCTCCAGGAGTGCAGGCATACCTGNACCACATATACACTCAGATACATATATACACACACACTCCAAAAACAAAAGANACTTATCAAAGAGTACTTACAGTAGTAAAATCTAAATTCTTTACAGCAACCCACATGTTCAGCAATATGGAAATTGGGGTATAACCACAAAATACAACATCCTGTCATTAAAAGATATTAAAATGGGAAAAAAAAGATGCAAAAAAATGTCAAGAGATTAAAGTTTACAAAATGAGTATTTCAGATGATCTTAAGTAAAAAGGAACTCATTAAAGCCTAGACTTTAAGTACTAAAAGCAGTCACTGACAATATAAATGGAGGCATGAAAGTCTGCTCTAGTCCCCCGCTCATCTATGAGCTCTAACTTGCCCACTCCTACCCATCCAAGACAAAGCTAACGTTCCTCACATGAGGTGTCCTTCCTACCTTTCTATCTTGTTCCCTCAGAACCTCAAGGCCTATACCTTTCCCAGTTATATGAAGTAAACACTGGCTGCTTCATATCTACAAAGGTTTCCACCTCACTTCTTACATGCAAAGAAATGACTCCAGCTATTATACTAAAGATACCTTAAATATGGCAGTTAATCAAACAGAAGTTTCATTTTTCCTTGCTTTAAAGACATTAAAAAAGACAATCCTTCAAGTTTCTTTCCTAACCCAAATTCCCAAGGCAGGATCTGAATAGTACAAAGGCAGCACATACCTGATTATGTTCTGTGAAGTGTGTCATCTGTTCACTTTCTGGTCAAAAGACATTTAACAGTCTAATCACTAGGCACCACCTCTAAAACACGCCCATCTGTGTGCGCAGCAGCAGCTCTGCCCTACCCCTAAGTCCACCTTCAACTTGTATGCTTTCCACCTCATAATCAGAGGACAGAAGTCAGGGGAGAACANAATGTGAGCAAGGTTGGGAACACCCACAACCAGACCAGGAGTAGAATTACCATAATCTAGCTGAGGACCAGGTGGGAGGCATCAGTACATCAGTGGTCTCCAACAGGGGTGATTTTTCAGTCCAGGAACGGTATGCCTTGGGGGCATCTTGGCTTGCTTTGTAAGTGCTAGTGGCAGTTAATAAGAGGCCAAGGGTGCTATGATGCACAAGGAAGCTCCCCACACAACGAAAAGTTATTCTCATGGCAGTATCCAATTCCAATTCAGCAGGAAAGAGACAGTGCAGGTTTAGGACAGCTATGTAGTTTAGGACCTGTAAACACACACACACACACACACACACACACAATCTTAATCACATGCTACAACAGGGTGGGGGAACTGTTCCTTTGGGTACCAAAATTCTGCCTCAGGCATGGAAAACAAGAAGTTAAGACTGAAGAAGAGTGGTGTGCATGCCTTTTCCTGGCATTATCTTGGGTTTCTTCACACGCTGCTTCCGAGCAGCAACAGTGAGAAGATAACAACTATCAAAACTGCCCAGGCTGGCAAACACCTCCTTCAGAGCTGGCAAAGACCCACAGAATGATGACAAGTTGAGCTGAGTATCTCAACAGGACAGAAGGGCCCATATGCACAGGCCCAGCTTTGGTCATCTGGAGAGAGGTGGCAAGTACTGAAGGCCAGTGCTGCTCCCAGGAAAATCATCAAAAAGGGTAGACAACTTACAGGAGTGGCACTGTAAAAACTGGCAACAAACAGTACTCAGTCTGAACTTCCACCCACACCAGATGCAAGTAAGAAAGCACTCAGAACATGGCTTCACTGTTATAGCTTAGTTACCGTCATGACCGATGAATCACATGACAACAGGTCTTCCTTATTTTAACATCTTTATCGAACAATGATTTCCTCTGATGAAGCCTAGATGGCTGGGAAGTTCTCTAGTACCATCCCTGGCTGAGACATAAATAACTCTGACCTACCTCTCAAATATCATTTGCCTGTCTGATGTAACTCTTGTCCCATGTTAGGGCATACCTGCCACTTAAGGTGGCTCATTTCAACACTAAACAGGAAGAACCATAAGAAACTCACCCACTAGAAGTCAGCAAGGTAGTCTACACATCAGTCCTAGCAGTGGGATACTGAGGCACAGTTCAAGGCCAGAAGAGGCTACAGAACTCCACCCTGCCTTAAAGAAAGAAAAACAACACAACATGGAGCTGGGNATGTAGAAGAGCTGGAAGAGGACTGCTTCACAGCCTGAGGTCCCAGGTCCATTCTCTAGCACAGCGAAGAATAAAGAACATAGAAATGTGTCCACTGTACTGGTCAATAGAGCCTCCTTCTGAACACGCTGATCTNAACATATGAACAAAGCTTAATGACTCTGAGCACATCAGCCCTGAAGTTTCTCTCACATCATCTGGCCTTCCAACTCCAAGCCTCTTTCTTCTCTAAGCTGTGAAACAGCNTTTTCTCCCAAATAGTATTATACCCACGTATACCTAGCTCTTTATGCCATACAATAAAGAATGGATGACAAGACCAGTAACATGGCTCAGCAGGTAAAAGGTGCTTGCCTCCAGGCCTGCACCTGAGTCTGATCCTCAGGTCTCACACGGTATGAGAACTCTCCCCTGACCTCCACAACACACACACACACACACACACACACACACACACACAGGTACATACGGGTAAATGTTAAAAAAAGAGAGAAGGGGAGGGAAGGACGGAGGGAGGGAGGGACAGAGACAAAGAGAGAGAACCAATGATGGACAATTACAGAATGGCAGAACTAGAATGAAGCTGGAGACCAGTCTAATGACAGCCAGTTTCACCTTTATAAGTAGACAAGGAAGTAAGAAAAGCAAGACCCTGCCAGCGCTCAAGCAGCCACTTGGGAAAGCCACAGGTGGACTGCAGACTCTGGGTCCTGCTCTCGGAGTTGTACCAAATAGTAAAATGTTATGTAACAGGACTGCAATTTCTTAAAATTTGGTGGTGAAATTAAAAAAAAAAATGTTCTCAGTTTGATAAGTTTTTTTAAAATCCCATTTTGTGATAAAATGCATTTTTGTAATTATTCATTATACAATAAATATCTAGGTGAAATGTCAGCAGCAGGTGTGTGCTCTGTATATGTAGATCTCAGTTACTTTTCACACTGACCCTATGGAGGGATCCCACAAGACACTGACAAACCCAGGTCAGGGATGAAATGGCAAAGTAGGAAACTGACCAGTGACACTCAACTTTCTACCAAGACCATACTCTATCTGGGTAAGTTTTAGAACATCCTTACACCTGTCTAAAAGGATTTAACGAAAGGCTTCTAGTAATTCTTAAATAAAATCTCAAGTAAAAGTTATCCTTCCTGGGAATATACTTAAATTAAATTTTAACAACTCAAGATAAAGTTTAAAAGTTTAGACTAAGTAGCCTCATGGCAGAAAATGGAAGGTCATTTTCAACTTGAAAATCAAGTTAGGTTATTAAGGATCAACTTTTGCACTGGTTGCCACNAAGACACTCACATAAAAGAAGCTAAGCCTCTAGTGAGTAGCACAGTACGGCAGGCGGCACTGAGACAAGCCTAGCTAAGCAGCTTCATCTTCTCAGGCATTTCCCAGAGGCTTCCAAGTCAGAGATCCTGTACTTTGAACTGACAGCCACGACTGGAAGGGACTCTGGTCAGCCTTCTTCACGTAGAGTGCTGTGTCCTAAGAAGAATGGAACAGTCTGAGGCGTGGATCAGCCGGAATCAGTGCTTCTCACTCACTACAATTCCCTGTTCCTGAGCCATCAATAAGATGTTAGATGTCATGTGACTGAATCCTGGTTACTATATTGTAGGAAGAGTGATGTCAGTGATTCCTGACCAATCCATCCAAACCAGTGATTTCTGGTTTGGAAAGCCTTTCAGCATTCACTTGAGACCCTCCAGCTACCTCTCTCTCTACCATCTTGGCATAGCTACAAATGGAGGAAATAACAGCAACTTCTGTTGAATTTTGCATTACAAGAATACGTAGTTATTGCTATTGTTATTGCAACACAGTGTAACGGAGATATTTTTCAAAATTTTGGGTGCAAACAAATCATCATGTTCTGATTTCATTGGTCTGGGATGACAAAAAGCTTCCCCAGAAAAGCAGAGAAAGTGAAAATCAGGGGAAAAAATTAAAATTTGCATTTGAAAAATTAAGTAGGGGAAAATTAATTAAACTTTTTTAAAGAGATGAGATATAGTCACAGACTCCTAGGTGACTCTGTGATTCAAATGGGTCACTGATCAAATATTAGTGATTGATTTCACTAAAAANAGGATTATAAACACAGCTCAAGAGTATAGGAAAGGTAATTAAAGAGTTCAAGATGGCCAAGTCCTTCAGTAGCAAAATAAAAAGGCAATGTACAAAGCACCTACATGTCGTTAACGGAATCACAGCTTCACTTAACATAAGGCAAACAAGTGCCACTACCCAACACAAATCCTCTTTGACCACACAGTCCTATTCAGGGTTCTATAATGTAATATAATCCCACAAATATTTAAAGACATATATACAAGAACAGTCACTGCAACACCATTATAAAAGGGAAAAACTGGAGCACGCTAAATGCCTACCAACAGCGAAAGACATGAACGAGTTCTGTATNTGAGTATCCACACCATCTTCTCCCCACAATTTTCCTTCTTCTTTGGGATGAAGTTTCACTATGCAGCCAGACTGGCCTTGAGTTTCCAATCCTCCCTCCATCAGCTGGTAAATTCGAGTTGTTTCTCCTTCTGAGGTATTCTAAATAGCACAGGTTTATGTGCAATGTTTGGCGTGGTTATATTTACATTCTCCATGGCGATATTATCTGGGAGTGCAGCTACAGTGCCATGATTTATCACTGTATGTAAGCACTGGAGAAACTGCCAGACTGACTGCTTCACATCCCCCCACACACACACACACACCAGACATGGAGAGTCCAATTCCCCCAGCCACACTAACACTTTTTAGATCTATCTTTTTAAAATTTTAGTCATGCTAGTAGGTATGATGTAGCACTTCATGATAAAATGGGGGAGGGGNACTACTGAGGATTGAACTCTTGGCCTTGTGATTACTAGCCAAGTTAGACTTCTGATTAAATCTTAGATCTTCATCGTGGTCTTTATTTGCATTTGCCTTCAGCATTTTTTTCTGTGTTTACTGGTCATTTGCTTGTCTTGTCTGAAGAAATACTCATTCAAATCCCTTGCTTATTTTACTGCTGAGCTCACTCTTTACATTGTTGAGGTTGGCATGCCAGTGGCAGACTAAGATAGCACAAGGTACTTACTACTGTTTTGCTGATGTATAAGAGTTCTTCAGACACACTGACACNGAACCTTCATTAGATAATTGATTTTCTTATAGTCAACAGTGGTGAGCATATAGGCAGGATAACAGGAACTCTCTGACACTGCTAATAGGAGAGTGCAACTGTCCAACTACATGAAAACACAACCCAGTAATAGTCAAGTTAACAGTGTGCACCAGGCATGGCAGTATACACTTGTTACTCAGCACTGGGAGAGCTAAGGCAAGAAGACAGTGAAAGATGATATTAAGTCTGAGCTAGCCTGGCCTACACAGGAAGACCCTGTCTCATTTTGAAAGAAAGAAAGAAAGAAAAGAAAGAAAGAAAAGAAAGAAAAGAAAGAAAGAAAAGAAAGAAAGAAAAGAAAGAAAGAAAGAAAAGAAAGAAAGAAAGAAAGAAAGAAAGAAAGAAGAGAGAGAGAGGAGAGAGAGAAAGAGAGAGAGAGAAAGAAATAAAGACAGAAATAAAGAAATGATAGATGGATGGATGGATGGATGGATGGATGGATGGATGGATGGATGCATGCATGAATGCATGCATAGATGCTGGTCCCTTTACCTCTTGCCAGCCCCTGAACCCACTCCACACCAGCAGGCCTAGCCCCGGACACACAGATCATGCACCACCTCTTCCTGGGCTATCCTCAGTCAAGAAGCCTANGCACTGGTTGGCCCTGGTTTAGCTCCAGTTAATGAGCTTCTGCATCAGGCTACAATCTCACATTAGACATACAACTGAAGAAAAAAGTCTGCATGCCTAGGCCATAACACAAAAACACAAATANGAAAGGCTAAGACAAAATGTCCCCCCTNAGCCCGTATATACATTTCTCCAATGGGAATTACCTAGATGGACTCCAGGATAGAATTTAAAAGGACAATCACAAACTTTATCAAAGAATTCNAAGGAGTTTAAAAATGATTGGGGGTGGGGAGGGGTGCCTCCATGAATTTAAAGAGGATTCCAATATTTGCCTAAGTGATGGCCAAGAAACATAAANATATGACTTAATGAAATGAGGAAGACAATTCAGGATTTGAAAACTGAATTCGGTAAAGAGATAAAAAATATTGATGAGAACGCAAGCTGAAATGAAACTCAAAAGACAACTAGAAAATTCGAGAGACAGCTCTAAAGTAGAAGGGATCAAGGAGAAGGCAGATCACTGGGACTTGAAGATGTGGAGGAATCGAACTACTCAATCATAGACTATAAAAAGTTTAAATAAAAATAAAAAAGCAAAACCTGAAAAACACAAAAAAGTTGGGCACCTAAAAAAGATCAGCTCTTCTAATTAATAGGCATAGATGAAGAACAAAACTCCCAGGTCAATTGTGCAGACCAGATCATCAAGGCCACAAAACAAAACCTCCCCAAATTAAGGAAANACACACTCAAATAAATCAAGACATGACCATTAAAGAAACTCCCCACAACAGATTATAATGAAATTATTTAATAGATAGAACAAGGAGAGTGTACTGGGTAAAGAGAGACGGAGAAACCACAAGTCACACGCAAAGGAAAACCCATCAGAGTAATAGCTGATTTCTCAATGGAAAATTTAAAAGCCACCAGAGCCTAGAGCAATGCACTTCAAGTTCTAAAAGGCCATGGATGCCAACTTAGACCACTGTAAAACTACCTGTCAGGGTTGAAGGAGAAAGAAAAACTTTCCAGTATACAAACACACTTAAGAAATCATTTCTAAGATAGGAGATATGGCCCAGCTGTTAAGAGCACTGGAAGTTGTTCCAGAAGACCTCAGTTCAATTTCCAGCACTCAGGACATGACGGCCCACATCTCTCTACAATTCTAATTGTAAGGGATATGATGCACTCTTCTGGCATCTGCGGGCATCAGNCACATACATGGTGCACAGATATATATGCAGTCAAACACTTATACACATAAAGTAATAAAGAAATTCATTTTCAACAAACCAGCCTGACAGAATATACTAGAAGCAATACTTCGGACTGAGGAGATGAACAAGCATAGCCAAGAATACAGAAAGAAAACAAATGGAACTCTAATTATTGAAACACAAAGAAGGACTAAGAACATAAACAGCAGAACAAATGAACAATCCTCCCCCAAAGTGACAAGCATCGACAAACACCTTCAAAACAACAACTTAAAGCATTAATCACCCCAATTCGCCAATTAAAAGACACAGGTTTGTGAAATGGGTTAAGAAACAAAACCCATCTGTCTATTGTCTACAAGACACATCTTACTTTCAAAGATAGGAGTCACCTTCAAGTGAAAGGATGGAAAAAAAATTTGAACTGCTTAGTTTTCTGTCAACTTGACCCCAGCTAGGGTCATTTGGGAAGAGAATGTCTACTGAGTTTCCATCACACTGGCCTATGAGCAAGTCTGTGGAGCACATTCTTGATTAATGATTGATGTGGGAGGGCCCAGCCCACTGTGGGCAGTGCCAGCCCTAGGTAAGTAGTCCTGGATGCTNTAATAAAGCAGGGTGAGCAAACCACAGGAAGCAAGCCAGTGAGCAGGACTGCTCCCTGGCCTCTGCCTCAGTTCCTGACTCCAGGTTCCTGCCTTGATTTCCTATCTTGACTTC
>LZPO01108108.1:22898-73017 GCA_001675575.1 Neotoma lepida | reverse complement strand
GAAAAAAACTAGCCAATCCCTGTTGACTCCACCCCCAGGCCATCCTATATCAACTGCCCTGCCTGGGCAGTTGTGAGCTTTTTTCTCCACCCTGGTAGAGGCAGCTACTCTCCTGGACTCCTCCTTCCCAAATAAATCTCTTTCTCAAAAGAGTTTTGGGTGTGAAGACCTTCATTCACTGGCACACAGAAGATCTTTGCTGGGACATCCTTTAGTGGATTGAGCAAAGAGGAGCTGAACAGAAGATCTTTGCTGGGACATCCTTTAGTGGACTGAGCAAAGGAGAGCTGAGTAACACTTAAGCCTGAGAAACAGAGCTCTGCTAGGAAGCCCCCTTAGGTGGGGGCTGAGCAAAGCTCAGCTGTAGCAGCTTTCCAGGAAAGAAGCAGGATTGCTATATCCTGCGGGGAGACCATCCCCCACCACACCAGGTATAGCCTGACTCTCCTGAACAGTCACGATACCCTTCCCTGCAGAGCTGACCTGGCAGCTCCAGGCCTGACTCTCCCGAACAGTTAGAATAACTTCCCCTCCAGGGCTGGACTATTTCTTTGCACCCCCAGCCGTCAGAGCTGTTCCAAGCAGCTCAAGGTGTCCGGGACACCTACAGGGCAGAGCTGTTCTAAGCAGCTTGAGGTGTCCAGGATACCTTGCCCTCCAAAGCTGGACTGACTCTTTGCAGCCCCAACCATCAGAGCCCACTGAGTTGCAACTTTGTTGCTTACATTTTGGTGCCGAAACTGGGGACCAAGCCCACTGAGTTGCAGCAAAGTGCTAACAAAGAGCCCATACATACATACTGCAGGTGGTCAGTAAGGAAATATCCACCATTCAGGATGCATCAAGGTATAGAGCTGGTAAGGTACAGATGAGTCTGAGGGTCTGAATGGCTTAGAAGAGAGTAATTTCAAATCAGCAGAATCAAAGCTGCTGAGGTATAGTGCACAGTATGACAAGCCACTTGACAAGGTGATGAGTCAGCATTGCTGCCATGCCACTCTTAGATGCCTTTCCCTTTGTTTCAGAGGAAGATCACATCATTTGTTATCCGGTGTTTGATAAATCACATACCTAGGTTTTGTTTTGTGGAGATGGTCTCACTGTATAGCCCATGCTGACCTCAAAATCCTNCTGAATCAGTCTCGCTAGTGATGGTCTAACAGGTGTGTGCCAGCACACCCACCCATGCCTAGTATTCCTAAGGTGGTTTGATATAGTGTGTGACCATGTGCATCTGAGGTGCTAAGTTCACAAATCAGCATGAATAACTTACCAGGCTATGCCTCTTGACTGTGCCTTTAGTTTTTTCAAGAAATTCTGTATGTACAACCTCTGGTGATTATTCACTTGCCCAGACAAGATGTCACGTCTTTCTTCCCTACCTTTTTCAATCAAAATGAAGTAACTCAGACAAACTGGTGCTTACTACAATGGAGTAATTCAGCTCAAGGAACAACCTGCTTGCTACAATAGTCTTAAAACAACCACCATTAAAAACTGGCTATCAATATTCTATAACTGTTTTAAAATCCAAGTGAGAAAATGTGTCCAACATTGTACACAGAATACAGAGATCCTATCGATATTACTTGATATACTCAAGGAAGCCTTGAGCATGCTCTTGATCCTAGTGTTTGGAAAGCTGAAGCAGGATTGAGAATTCCAGGCTTGGGGTACATAGTGGAAAAGAGGCCAAGAGCTGCAGTGTAGCTGAGCAGTGCTCCTTGTCCAGCATGCTCAAGGTTCAGCATGCTCAAAGACCTGGGTTCCATCTCAGCACCGTAAAAATCAATTTAAAATGTCTCCAAACTGTGATTCCAAGTTAGTAAGGAAGTTCATTTTACCATATGCTTAGGGTTCAAGGCTTACTGTTTTTCCATTTCCAAGGCTGGGTATTTCCCTGCCAGAGAGGCCATCATACACTGTCCAGTGCCTCAGGGACAAGACCAGGATATATCAATAAGGGTGACAATTGCTATCTTAGTAGGCCTGGAGAACACATCTGATCAAAAAGGGTATTTCTTGAGCATTAAAATCTAATGGGATTTGCCTTGCCAGGTTTGGGACTTGCTCTAGGAAACCCATCCCTTGCTGGGTTTTCCTTTTGCAGTAGTGATGTCAATCCTATGACTGACCTTGTTCAATTTTGGAAGCATAAAATTTTCTGATTTTACAGGTTTACGGCTGGAAAGGAATTTTGCTTCAGGATGAATCAGACTCATTCTTACCTAAGCCTGATTTAGATGTTGTTTAAATAAGACTGAGCTATCATATCTAATGGAACAAACTAAGACTGTGGGACTGTAAGGATAGAAAGAATTATGTCTAAACCACATTTATTACTTGATAAGGGAAGAAAGACAATTAATTATTGATAGGTGAAAGTATTTGTAATCAACCTTCATTTATTCCTCTATTAAAAAACATGCATTTCAGGGCATAGGGAGATGATTCAGTGATTAAGAGTGCTTGCATTGCAAGTGAGTGTGAGGAACTGAGTTCTCAAATGCCCAGCACCCATGTACAAAGCTGGGCATGGCTACAAGTGGCTGTAACCGCAGCACCGAGAAGGGTGTAAGAAGCAGAGACAGGCAGATCCTGGGAGCTGGTTAGCCAGCCAGCCAGCCCAAATGGCAAAACCCTGTCTCAAAGCAGTAAGGTGGAGAGTGATATATCCGAGAAAGACACCTGACTGTTTAGGGATCCATGGCTTTCTCAGAGCCCCAACAAAAGGACAAAGGAAACCTAGCCTCTGTGTCCTTACCCAGGAGTAGACTTGGCTGTTGGCCATGGCCTCAAAGACAAGGTTTTGGTTCCTAGGAACTTGGCTCCTCCACCCCTGAAAGAGACTGGAGTAATCACTGGAGTAATCAGTCCCAAGGCCACTATGTACTCGGTCTATGATNCACTTGTGTTCCCTTTTGTACAACATTGCTTGACTGGCTTCCTGCTGACTTCGTCACATTATATGATAGTTACCGCTGACTTGGTCCCGTTTCTCCCCTGGAAACAGTATATAAGAGGCTGTACACTTAAGAATCTTGCTTGGCATAAGATCTCCTGACTCCAGTTTTCCTATCTTCTTCATCTTCTCATCTCCTATCCATCTGACTTAGGACCTTGTCACTGAAAAATGGCATACTGGTCCAGGTCACCTGACATCCTGCTCTGGCCTCCACGTGTGTCCTTGGAGTGCACTCAGTGCATTCACATGTCTGTACCACACACAAAGCATACCTTCCACAAGGTGTGGTAGTTCAAGCCTATATTCCTAGTTGTCATGGAATATTAGGTAAAGATGTGTTACACTCATTTATGCTGTGGAATATTTATTTAATGATGCAAAGATGTGTTGCATTCTTTTATGTTGCATTTGTTTAACTGTGAAGCTGTGTTACTTTGCTTGTCTAAAACACCTGATTGGTCTAATAAAGAACTGAATGGCCAATAGCAAGGCAGGAGAAAGGATAGGCGGGCTGTAGGCAGAGAAAATAAACAGAAGAAACAGGAGAGAAAAGAGGAGCAAGAAAAGGAAGAGGACATTAAGGGCAGCCACCCAGGTACACAGTAAGCCACAAAGTAAGAAGTAAAGAAAAGTATATAGAATAGAGAAAGATAAAAGCCCAGAGGCAAAAGGTAGATGAAATAATTTAAGAAAAGCTCGCTAGAAATAAGCCAAGCTAAGGCTGGGCATTCATAAGTAAGAATAAGGCTCTGTGTATTTATTTGGGAGCTTGATGGCAGGCCCCCCAAAGAGTAAAAAGTAAAATAACCAACTACACCTAGCACAAGAGAGACTGAGGCTTAAAAGCTGCTGCAAATTCAAAGGCCTGCCTGGGCTACAGTGTGAGACCCTATCTCAAAAACCAAAACAAACCAAAAACCATCCTCCCACCTTTGATTTTAAGGCTCCTCTATTACAATTTTTTTTAACCATTCTCTTTTACAAGTGTACTTTACTATAGGTCTAACAGCATCTTTGTCCATCAACATTCAGTCTCTTACAAGAAACAAGGGAAGAGTATCAGGAGTTCTCCAGGAACTCTCACTGAGTAAGGATCTATGAAGCACCAAAACAACTTCCTGGAATCGCTATAGGAGATCAGAGGGACAGCCACTAGCTGCGCTGCCTAACAGCTGCTGCCTGGCATTGGCTTCAATGGCCTTCCAGAGTCCTGAATGGAAAATGGATTACACCTAAGGAACATGGGCCTTAGACCTTAAAATAATCCTTTAATACTGCCAGTCATTTTCCCCAAGTATAATAAATCACTGATTTACCTATTTTATAAAAGAAAATGTAAATAATCAAGTAAAGTCATTTTGAAGTTGAATATTTATTTAAATATTATTTTCCCCTGCAAAAGCACTCAATATGTAATAAAAATAAACCAAGTTTGTGAGACTTTTAAAAATATATATAGCATTTTTGAAAAGTGAAAAGTTGGTCTCTGTTTTCAATGGCAACAAGTAAGAGACTGTTAATTTAAAACTACCATTTAAAAAGTAGTATTTTAAGAAATGTATACTATATTAACATGATGTGTTCTACAGAATGGATACATATATGAATGCCAATCTGAATATGGAAGAAATATATGTGTTAAAAATCACACTGGAAAAACAAATGTTCTTTAAAAAAGAACTTGCTAGTAAACCTCATAAACTTGCACACGTGGGATTTCTAAAAAGAAAAAATCCCATCTACCCCATCCCCACAAGAAAAGAAAAAAAAAAAGGGCAAAATGTGCTCAGTTTGAATAGAGCCGTCACAGAACCACTCATTTCTGTACAACACAGAAGCCTGGTTACACAGCCAAGGGTAACTCCTAAAGTGCATCCTTTGAAGATTTGTCTAATAAATAATTCCAATCTCAAATATTAAATACTTAACACAGACATGCAATAACAAAACTAAATCATTATAGTGTAAAGTTTTTAAAACTACTTTTAGAACTTTTGATTCACCAAAGAATACAGACATCAATACAATAGGCATTTTCATTCTCCAACAGTATGCACTGTGTGCTCTTGTTATTTGGCAAATCTTTTGGAGTCGAACAAAAATAATGCAGTCTAAACAATATTTCTTCTGTCAGTATAATAGGATTCCTCAGGCAGAGCAGGAAAGCGCAGAAGAGTTAGATTTTGGGAAGTTTTGGTGCATTAACCACAGGGTTTGCCTCCTGCAAGTATCTCCTCCCTGCACTCTTGTAGTCATAGGTGCAGCCATGAGTTTCTGCATAGCGATGAGATGCACAGAAGTTGTTTCCACATCTAAAGCACAAAAGAAGCATATGTGAATAGTCAGATTGCCACAGGGGGCTCATCTCTTTAGGAGAGAAAGAGTGACTTCAGGTAGTCCAGCAAAAGCCCTCTGGATCTCCTTAGCAATTTCAGCACCGACAGTCCCTTCTACTCGTAAGTATAAAGGCCCTAAAAGAACAAGGTACCTGTTCATGGATGACAGGTATATATCTTTTTGAAGTAAAAAAACTGAAAAGCTGGTAACATGTCCATCACATGTCTTATACTTAGTAAATTTGATTTCTAAGAAATTTTCATGAGAAAATGAGGCTATATAAAAATTAGCTCTGTAAGGCTGGACATGGTGGTGTATGCTTTTAATCTCAGCAGGAGGCAGAGGCAGAGGCAAGCAGATCTTTGTGAATTCAAGGCCGGCCTGGTATACATAGCAAGATCTAGGGCAGCCAGGGTTACATGATGAGACTCTGTCTCATAAAACAAACAAAACCTGCAAACCAACAAAAAGCTATAACATGAGAGAACGAACGTAAAACACATTCCAGCAATAAAAAAGTTATTTTTATGTGAGCAGAATGCACTCTAAAAGGCCACAATTCTTTTCAATGTTTGTCCCTAAGAACAGGTATCAATCAATGCTAATGAAAGACATATTTAGGAAAAGAAAAAATACTAAGAATGTATATCCATATATCTTGAAATAACTGCACCAAATGTTAAAATATATAGTAAATTAATTGCTAATTTTGGTTCAATTTTGTTGAACTTAAAATAGAATCTAGAAGGAGGGGCTCTTCCAAGCAACATTCAAACAAATCAGTTGGCTTCAATGTCCTAGTTGAACGACAGTGGAGTCTCTACTTACGCCTTTTGAAACTGATGAGTTAGCTATCTTTCTCTGGCCAATTAGGAACTCATCTGAGGGTTGCTACTAGAACATAATCTTGATATTATGAATGGCCATTTAAACATTGTTTTATTTGGATAAATAAATGCTGAATCCCCACAGAGAAAGCCTCTCAGCTTCTCCACGGGCCACCTGCCTGCATTCGAAGCTAGTGGCCAGTCCTGTTTTCTTCCCACAAAGAAAACAATGTTTCGTTATTTTCTTCTTTGTTTGAAGAGGGGCTTTCACAGGTGGAAGGTGGTGGGTGCTTTCTCCTGTTTAGAGAAAGAACACCCCATTAATACAAACATAAAATTCTAAATTTGAACAGCTACTAAGTATAACATTCCTGTCTCTGTATCAGTCTATACAGATTTAATTGGTAATATTTGATATCTAAAATAGTATGAAATCTACAGGTGAAGTGGCAGTAAAACTTGTGTGCAGGTGATTTTTCTAACTAGGACTTGGATTTTTAGGGTCTTCTTGTATTCACTAATACTGCTCTGACTACACCTAAGGGTAATCAATCTAAATACGGTACAGCAAACATTACAAAATTTGTTGAACCATCTTGAAACAATGTAATAATTGTTTGTAAATATCAAGAAGTACCAAAATATCATGAAACTGATCTTTTAAACCACAGAAAGTAAATTTCTCAATAATAAACAAGCCATTTATTTTTCAAAACTTCAATTTGTTTACCTTGAAGATAACAGAACACAGGGGTTAGTGAAAAGGCCTAGGGGTAAAGGCAACTTGAATTCAATAACTAAGACCTACATTGTAGAAAGATAAAACTAACCTGCAAGTCCCTGGCTTCTACCATGGCATGCACCTGCCCCCATTCTTCATGGGAGAGGTCCTTGATGAGAGGGAGTTGGGGGGGAGCAGAGGGGATAGCTAGAATTGTATTTCATTGTATCCATGCATACAAATCTCAAAAATAAAGGAAAAATTCTTTAACAGAAATAGTAAAACAATGTTTTAAGTGCTTTTAATGCCAACTCAGTTTACATATGTAAAAAGCCTCTGAACATTTATTTTTGTAGTTGTTTTGGTTTTTAGAAACAGAGTCTCTCTACATAGCCCTGGCTATCCCGGAACTCACTATGTAAACCAGGCTGGCCTCAAATTTAGATATCTGTCTGCTTCTGCCTCCCAAGTGCTTGGATTAAAGCTGTTTACCACACTCAGCTGTCTCTGAACATTTTAAATGTGTTATAATTATATAAAATNTATTAATTAGCAATAGTGACTGAGTATATTTAGCTTAATTCTACAGTACTTCTTGCTTTCCAAATATATTTACGAAATTCTATACCATTGTAACAATTTGATGTTTTAGCTTTAAAATAGAAACACATCTGTTATAATGAAAGAATTAAGTCAATCATTAATTGCCAAGTTATATAGCTTTTAAATGGACCAAAATGTTAATAACCCTTAGATCTTAAGCAGAGGGGCTCAAAGCTGCTGTCCATAGTTGTTGAAAGAAGCAATACAAGTGTATGGAGATGTCTGTAGTATTCAAAGGCCAAGGAAGACAGCAAGAACAAGTCATAGGAAGGGGCAGGGCACTGTTCATGGTGTATAGCCATTCTCCATCACTGAAAAAGGTGGGGAAGAGCACTGTCAATGGTGTGTAGTCATTCCTCACAGAAAAAGATGTGGGAGACCTAAGATTAATATTTATTTGGTAATTAAAGTTTTTTGAGATCCTTTATGGGTTCATATTTTGGATTTTCAATTAGTGGGTGCTGTGCATTTGAATTTTTAAAATCAGAGACTGGGTAGCTGTAAGCCTAGCAAAATAAATTTGCTTTATTACTTGTCTAAAAGGCACTCCCAGTTCTTACACAAAGCTAGAAAAACAGAATTGAAATAACAACTGAATGACCCTAATGGTGTCTGGAGAACTGATCTAATTAATGAAAGATTGTTTTCTCAAATGCCATTGGAAGTATCCAAAACATTTAACTATGGTGATGGAGTAATTTTTTCTTCTTAAAGAAATAATAAAGAGTACTGAGGGCATTCCTTAGTGGGAGGACACATACTAAGCCTTCATATGACCCTGTGCTTAATCTCCAGCTCTCAAATAAGTAAATAAAGCATCATGGGGGACTATTACAGAACNGCCAATGGGAGATCATCTACTAGCAACTGGTTTTGAAATTCAAGCTTAGTATATTCTTTAACTGATGGTGGGAAATCTGTTGATACAACTTAGTTCAGTACAGTAACGTTTGCATCATTTTCTTTCTCTTGGGATGCTTACTTCTAGGATTTTTCAACTTTTTTCATTCAAATGCTTCTGTGAGTATTCACAGACAAAACATGGTTGTGACAAATAAGAAGTGGCACAAAAACAGAATGGCAGTTAGCTTCTGTGAGAAGTTTCTGTGAAAGCTTCAACCCATTCAGAGATAACTATTTATTCGTCATCTGTTCCATGCTAGGAGCCATTACTAATATATGCCCTTATAATAATTTTAACTGGTATTAAAGCCTAACTTTCCAGAGTCATTTCCTGCCATTTACCATTTTAAGAATTCCCCTGAATAAAATAATATCATAATTTCTTCTTCTAGTAAACTGCTACTTATCCTGTAAGACATTATCAATTATCAACTATTCTCCAGAGCATCCTCTCATATGTGTGTCAAACATGAGTAAAATGAAGTAACACTCAAGTGAGGAGTACTTTTCAGAACAGGAGGAAAGGTATTTGTAATAATTAACTCCTTTATGGTTCCTAGCTAAATATGTGATCTAATGCAATAATCACTCACCCAACAGAAATCCAAAGGGTGACAAATTAATGTTCCAAATGGTAGCTTGCTACTCAGCTCTCTGAAGCTGATGGCTAGAAGTATAACAATAGCTAAAATCACTAAGGGATACCTGATAGCGAAGAGAACCAGCAAAAGAACTTAGTAATTTACTTTAAAGATACACAGATCCTTCTAGGTACCCAGGGTGAGGAAAGAGCAGCAGGTGTCATAGGCTCTAGTTTGAGGAATCATGGGTTGTTGGCAGCTCTTGATGCCTTGAACACAAATTAGATCAAAGGTTATATGGGGACAGCGAGAAATTTTAAAATAGTACAGAAGAAANAGATTTTTAATAAAGGGGTTGGGTACAGCTTGCTGGTAAAGGATTTGCCTGGAATGATCAAGGCCATGAATTTGATCCCCACCACCAAAAAATAAACAATGCCCTAACCAGGAAGGAAACAAAAGCAAGTAAAAACAAAAAAAAAATTCAACAACCTAATGTTATCTGATTAAAAGGGAGGAAAGAGAACTGGGGATATAATCTTGTGGTAAACCATATGCTTAGCAGGAACAAGGCCCTGAGTTTGGCCCTCAGCATCATGTAGGAAGGAAAAGGGGGAAAATAATGAGACAAAGAACAGCAAAAAAACTAAAAAACTAAAACTAAAAAAAACAAAAAACTAAAACTCATGTAAGCTAACAGTGCTACAGTACCCAGTGGGCTGGACCTCAGCAGCAGCAGTGTCAAGACAGCAGTGGGTGGATGGAAGGAGGACTGCAGAAGCACAAGCCCTGGCAGGGTTGACAGCAGAACAAACTCCCCAAAGACTCCATCCTGAGGGTAGGACAGACCTGAGTGTGTATCAAGGGGAAACAACATTTCTAGCATTAGAAGAAAATATATGAGCCACACCTCTTGTGGAAGTCCCCTGCTCCACCAGATCCCCAGAGGCTACACTGGCACCCAGAACCCCAAACGACCTCCTGACTATACCAGAGGCCACTCTGACTGCCAGAGCTCTAGCCCCCAACTCGAGCAGAGACCCTCTACTCAACCACAGGCCACACTGGCAAGACGAATAGGAGGAAACAGAAACCAAGGAACAAAACACCCATCCAACAAAGACAAACTCAGAAATCAGCACCTAGACCCATAACCACCCCAAATCCAGATGCCTAGACACCAGTGTAAGAACACAATCAACAACAGCCAGGGCAACATGTCACTACCAGAGCTCAACCGTCTGTCCACAGCAAGCCCTGAATATTCCAACACACTTGGAGCACAAGGAAACAACCTTAAGGCCAACTTTATAAAAGTGATAGAGATCCTTAAAGAGGAAATGAACAAATTTCTTAAAGAAATCCAGGAAAACACAAAAAAACAATAGAAAGAAATTAATAAATCCCTTATAGAAATCCAAGAAAAAACAAAGGAACAAACAAATAGTTGAAGAAAATTAATAAAACTGTTCTAAGACCTGAAAATGGAAATAGAAGCAATAAAGAAAACACAAACTGAAGGAATTGGGGAAATGGAAAATCTAGGTAAACAAATAGGAACTATGGATGCAAGTATCAACAACAGAATACAAGAGATGAAGAGAGAATCTCAGTTGAAGATATGATAGAAGAAATAGATACATCAGTCAAAGAAAATGTTAAATCTAAAATATCCCTGACACAAATCATCCAGGAAATCTTGGATACCATGAAAAGACCGAACCTAAGAATAATAAGAATAGAAGAAGAAGAATCCCACCTCAAAGGCCTAGAAAAGATTTTTTACAAAATCATAGAAGAAAATTTTGCTACCCTAAAGAAGGACATGGCTATAAAGGTACAGAAGCTTACAGAACACCAAAGAGATTGGACCAGGAAAGAAAATCCCCTCACCACATAATAATCAAAACACTAAAAATAAAGAACAAAGAAAGAATATTAAAAGCTGCAAAATAAAAAGGCCAAATAACATACAAAATCAGATCTATTAGAATTACACCCAACTTCTCAACAGAGACTCTAAAAGCCAGAAAAACCTGAACATATGTGTCCTGCAGACTATAAGAGAACACAGATGCCAGCCCAGATTACTATACTTAGCAAAAATTTCAATCACCATAGATGAAGAAAATAAGATATTCCATTATAAAATCAAATTTAAACAACATCTATCCACAAATTCAGCCCTATAGAAGGTACTAGAAGGAACACTCTAAACCAAGAGGTTAACTACACCCACAACCAACCAGGTAATAAATAATCTCTCACCAGCAAAACCCTAAGAAGGGAAACACACACACACATACACACACACACACACACACACACACACATACACACACACAAACACACACAAAACGCATGCACACACTACCAACACCAACACAACAAAAACAACGTAATAATAAGAATTAAAAATCATTGGTCATTGATGTGTCTCAATATCAATGGACTCAATTTCCCAATAAAAAGACACAGACTAACAGAACGAATGCAAAAACAGGATCCATCTTTCAACACATACAAGAAACGCACCTCAACATCAAAGATAGACACTACCTTAGAGTAAAGGGTTGGAAAAAGATTTTCTAAGCAAATGGACATAAGAAAAAAGCTGGTGTAGTCATTATAATATCTAGCAAAATAGACTTCCAACCAAAGTTAATCAAAAGAGACCGGGAAGGTCACTTCATACTCATCAAAGAAAAAAAATCCACCAAGATGATTTTTCAGTTCTTAGCATCTATGCCCCAAACACAACAGCATGCGCATTTATAAAGGAAAACTACTAAAGCTTAAATCATACACCAACCCTCACAGATTGATAGAGACTTCAATACCCTACCCTCACCAATGGACAAGTCATGTGGACAAAAACTAAACAGAGAAATAATGGAGCAAACAGACACTAGGAACGCCAAATGGACCTAATAGATATCTACAGAACATTTTACCCAAACACAAAAGAATATACTTTCTTCTCAGCATCTCATGGAACAGTCTCCAAAACTGACCACACACTCAGTCACAGAGCAAGTCTCAATAGATAGAAGAAAATTAAAATACCCCCCTGCATCCTATCAGACCACCATGGATTAAAGCTGGATTTCAACAACAGAAACAACGGAAAGCCTACAAACTCATGGAAATTGAACAACTCTCTACTGAATGACTACTGGGTCAAAGCAGAAAGAAAGAAAGAAATTAAAGACTTGCTGGAATTCAATGAAAATGAATGCACAACATACCCAAACTTATAGGACACAATGAAAGTGGTGGTAAGAGGAGAGTTCACAGCACTAAGTGCCCTCGTATATAAACTGCAGAGATCTCATACTAGCAACTTAACAGCACACCTGAAAGCTCTAGAACAAAAAGAAGCAAACACACCCAAGAAGAGTAGATGGCAGGAAATATACTGAGGACTGATATCAATAAAACAGAAACAAAGAGAATAATATAAAGAATCAATGAGGCAAAGAGATGGTTCTTTAAGAAAATTAACAAGATAGGCAAACCCTTATCCAAACTATAAGACAGAGAGAAAATATCCAAATTAACAAAGCAGAAATGAAAAGGAGGACATAACAACAGACATTGAGGTAATTCAAGGAATCATTAGGTCATACTTCAAAGGTGTACTTCACAAAATTGTAAAATCTAAAAGAAATGGACAATTTCTTGATAGATAGCACTTACCAAAGTTAAATCAAGATCAGACAAACAATTTAAATAGACCTATATCTTTCTTTCTGTGCCAATATCACTCCCGCCAACATAGTGAATGTTCCTAAGACCCGCCGGACATTCTGCAAGAAATGTGGCAAGCACCAACCCCACAAAGTAACATAGTACAAGAAGGGCAAGGATTCTTTGTATGCCCACGGAAAGCGGTGCTATGACAGGAAAAAGAGTGGCTATGGTGGGCAGACTAAGCCTATTTTCCACAAAAAGGCTAAAACTAGAAAAAAGATTGTGCTGAGACTTGAGTGTGTGGAGCCCAACTGCAGATCTAAGAGGATGCTAGCTATTAAGAGATGCAAGCACTTTGAACTGGAAGGTGATAAGAAGAGAAAGGGCCAAGTAATCCAGTTCTAAGCTGATCTTGTTATAAAGACAATGAAATCATGAGCTTTTACTCAAAAATAAGTAAATAAATAGATAGACATATAACCTCTAAGGAAATAGAAGCACTCATTAAAAGTCTCCCCCCCCCAAAAAAAAACCAGGGCCAGACAGTTATAGCACAGAACTCTAACAGACTTTCAAAGAAGAGTTAATAACAGTACTCCTCAAATTATTCCACAAAGCAGAAACAGAAGAAACATTTCCCAATTCATTTTATGAGGCCACATTCACCCTGATACCCAAACCACACAAAGATTCAACAAAGAGAATTATAGACCAATTTTCCTCATGAACATTGATGCAAAAATACTCAATAAAATACTCGCAAAACAAATCCAAGAGCACATCAAAAATATCATCTACCATGAGCAAGTAGGCTTCATCCCAGAGATGTAGGGATAGTTCAACGTATGAGAATCTGTCGAAGTAATACACCATATAAACAATTTGAAAGAAAAAAAAACACATGATCATCTCATTAGATCCTGAATAAGCCTTTCACAAAATCCAACACCCCTTCATGGTAAAAGTCTTAGAGAGATCAGGGATACAGGGGATTACCTAAATATAATAAAGGCGATCCACAGCAAGCTTATACTCAACATCAAATTAAATGGAGAGAAACTTAAAGCAACTCCACTAAATATCAGGGACAAGACAAGGCTGTCCATTCTCTCCATAACTATTTAATATAGTATCTGAAGTTCTAGCTGTAGAAATAAGACAACTAAAGGAGATCAAGGGGATACAAATTAGAAAGGAAGAAGTCAAAGTATCACTATTTGCAGATGACATGATAGTATATATAAGTGACCCCAAATTTCTACCAGGGAACTCCTATAGCTGATAAACACCTTCAGCAAAGTGGATGGATACAAGATCAACTCAAAAAAATCAGTAGCCCTCCTATATACAAACAACAAATGAGCTGAGAAAGAAATCAGGGAAACAACATCCTTGACAATAGCCACAAACAATATAAAATATATTTGGGTAACTCTAACCAAGCAAATGAAAGATGTATATGACAATAACNTCAAGGTTTTGAAGAAAAGAAATTGAAGAAGATATCAGAGGTGGAAAGATCTCCTGTGCTCATGGATTGGTAAGATTAACATAATAAAAATGGATATCTTACCAAATGCAATCTAAAGATTCAATGAAATCCCCATCAAAATTCCAACAAAATTGTTGTGTTTTTCTAATTATTTTTTATCAATAAAAAATCAGGAATCAGATATCATGGTAAGAACCTGAATGACCAGAGAAGCAGCAGAGAAGCCATTAGTGACCTCCTATCTCTTCTGTTTCTCCATTCAAAAGGGCCGAGATCTTCTCTCAGCCCTATCTTACTACTTCCTGTATCTCCTCTGTCCTCAGTCCTCCAAACCTCTAGAGTTACTTTTGGTCAGCTAGTAACTAGCTCCACCCTCTGATTCAAAGCAAGCTTTATTATCAGAATGCAATCAAAATATCACATAACATTTCACCCCTTTTGTCTAAATAAAAAGCGAAGGTTTTAACTCTAAAATAGTAAAACTATATACAATAAGAAAAATTATCAGGTAAAAATTACATTCACAATGTTCAGTCCATTTGCATTTGGCAAATTCAGAGAAAATACTCCATTATCTATCCTATCTTGGAGAGTTGAAAGTTTTATACCTAATTTACTTTCTATCCTAACTTGTATTACCAACCCAAAACTATCCTGTTATGTCTCTCAACCTTATACACTTTATATCTCTTTTGTAAGTTTCTTTTCTGAATTTGGTAACAAGGAAAATTGTAACTATAACTATCTAGTCTTCAATTCCATCAGAGACCCGAGAAGGATATACTATCACCTGAGTAAACAGGAAGTGCAGAGCAAATAAATTCCAAAACTATAGGAATGACAGAAACAGCTGGCTGCCTGGACAGTCACCCAAGGTTTTTCTGTAATGTTGGGACATCCATCTTTGACCTATAGGCCTAGACTATCTAACAGACTTTTCTATGCAGCAGGATTTTTGGACTATCCTGCCTTGTTTTGGTGAAGTTCATAAGTCACTTTCCTCTCTGTCCTGCAGAATATCTGACAGACTCTTCTGTGAAGCAGGAAANGTAGTTTTGCGCCTTTCCTGGAACTCACTCGGTAGTCCAGGCTGGCCTTGAACTCACAGAGATCCGCCTGCCTCTGCCTCCCAAGTGCTGGGATTAAAGGCGTGCACCACCACCGCCCGGCTGCAGCAGGATTTTTGAAGGGCTGTTCTACCTTGTCTTAGCAAGGTTTGAAAGTCACTTTCTTTTGTGTTCTGCTTGTCCAATTTGGACAGCATAAGTCAGCAGTTGAGGCAAGGGCAGTTTCTTGCCCAGTAGCTAGCTTTTGTCACATAAAAGCAAACTCCATATGGAATTTCTTTGATGCCCATCATCTTCTCTGAAGTAGATTGGTGCTGCCACAAGCAGACATATCTCATTGTCATAAAAAAAAAGAACCTATGTTATTAAAATATCTTAAATGTCATATTCTGTAGATCTCTGAAGTATTTGAAGACCACCTGTCTACCTAAAGTATATCTGTTTGACCTTGAAAACATACCTAACATGACTACAAGTTTAATTGTAATAGGTGACTAACTACTAACCTGCATTTCTTTATTATCCTAAATAGTTTGTAATAATAACTTTCAAGGACTAGCAATTAGCATTACATTGATAAATGAGATGTATGGGTACAATATCTTGAGCAAGATTGGAAATGTATGTATGTTCTAACAAAAATAATCTCAAATCTGCATCAATATACAAAGATCAATATCAATGTAAAATACTTAAAACTATTTTTTTGGTTTAAAAGTAGATTCAATAATCTACCCTTAGCCTATCATATCTATATCCCCCTTTTTTCTTTACAAGAATCCTGAATCTAAACTCTTTTGTTCAGCTTTTTTCCCTGACCATTACCAATAACAACTTGTAACCAACCACCCTAAACAAAAACAAATATCCATAACCCATTTAAAGACCAAAAACCACCTACCCCACATCTTGGAAATGTGGGCATTGTGTTCTTTAATGAAAGCTNTTTGGGTCCCAGCCCCAAAGAGCTTACCAGAGAGGGAAAATCTACTTATCTGAGAGTATAAGAATAAATCTACTCACACTGTGCTCTTTTAGTCCATCTCTTTATTGTTCTAAGTAAACTTCTCTAAATCTACAGCTTCTTTTTGGCTCCCATTCTTAGCTCCTCTCTTGTCTGACTATCCATACATTTCTAACAGGAGATTCCTTGCAATCCTGAGAAAAGTTTCAAAACCCTCAAGGTCATAGTACATTCCTAGAATAGACATAAGGAACAGAACCATTACCATGGTTACAAAAGTTTCTAAGGTCTCAGGACCAGAGGGAGGGGACGCAATGCCCAGTGCAACAAACTCTGAGACATAGATTTTTATCAGCAGACTTGGCAAGTGAAGAATTGGCAGGCTACTAAAGTTAAATGAAGATCAAATAAGCAATTTAAACAGACCCAAAACCCGAAGTGAAAAAGAATCAGTAATTAAAAGTCTTGAAAAGGCTCAGGCTCAGATGAATTCCACACAGAATTCTATGAGAGCTTACAAGGAGAATTAACACCAATATTATTCTTTTTAATTCTGTAAAATAGAAACTGAAGGAACATTTTGTAATTCTTTTCTTTGAAGCCACTATTACTCTGATACCAAAACCACACAAAAAACCAACAAAAAATAGAAAATTATAGACCAATATATCTTATGAACATAAAAGCAAAAATTCTCAATAAAACACTTGCAAACCATATTCAAGAACATATAACAAAGATTATCCAACACAATCAAATTGACTTCAGCTTAGAGATGTAGTGATAGTTCAACATACATAAATCAATCTACCACATAGACAGACAGAAAGACAAAACTCACATGATCATCTCATTAGATGTATAAAAGGCCTTAGACAAAATTTAACATCCCTTCTTGATTAAAAAGTCCTGAAGGGGATACAAGGGACATACCTCAATACATAACAAAGGCAGTTGACAGCAAGTCCACAGCCAACATCAATCTAAAAGGAAAGAAACTCAAATCATTTCCACTAAAGTCAGGAACAAGACAAAGATGTCCACTCTCTCCTTATCTACTTAGTAGAGTACTTGAAGTCTTAATTAGAGCAATAAGACAATTGAAGTATCTTCATTTGCAGATGATATGATTTTATACATAAAAAAACCTTAAAAACTCTACCAGGAAACATCTACAGTTGATAAACACTTTCAGCAAAGTAGCAGGATACAAAATTGGATTTTAACATTGGATTTGGCAGTCATTTCTTGGACATGACATCAAAGGCTGGGTACCAATGGAGAAACAGACAAATTAGACTTGATTAAAATTAAACTAAAATCTTGTACATCAAAACATTTTTGTGTTTTAAAAAGTTTTCTTATGTTGTGGAATATTATTTTAAGATGTGTTACATTTGTTTATGCTATGGAATTTTTGTTTAATGATGTAAAGATGTGTTGCTTATTTAGCTTGCCTGTTTAAAACATTTGATTGGTCTAATAAAGAGCAGAATGGCCAATAGCAAGGCCTGTCTCTTATACACATCTAGATGTGTATAAGAGACAGGATTAAAGGCGTGCGCCACCACCACCCGGCTGGAACATTTGTTTAATGATGCAAAGATGTGTTATATTCTTTTGTGTTGCATTTGTTTAACTCTGTAAAGCTGTGTTACTTTGCCTGTCTAAAACATTTGATTGGTCTAATAAAGAGCAGAATGGCCAATAGCAAGGCAGGAGAAAGGACAGGCGGGACTGGCAGGCAGAGAGAATAAAGAGGAAGAGAAATCTGGGAAGAAGAAGAGGAAGCAAAAAGAGGAGGATGACACCAGGGGCCACCCACCCACCTACATAGCTAGCCATGGAATAAGGAGTAAAGAAAGGGATATAGAATAGAGAAAAAAAAAAGCCCAGAGGCAAAAGGTAGATGGGATAATTTAAGTTAAGAAGAGCTAGCTAGAAATAAGCCAAGCTAAGGCTGGGCAATTTATAAGAAAGAATAAGCCTCTGTGTGATTTATTTGGGAGCTGGGTGGTGGGCCTCCGAAAAGAGCTAAAGAGCAAAGAGTAAAAACAACCAACAACATTCTTACACCTACTAATTTTATTAGGGTGCACATATGGCGACCATGCATGTGAAGGTCAGAGGACACTTCCGGAGTTGATTCTTTCCTTCAACCATGTGGGTCCTGGGGATAGAATTAAGATCATAAAGCTTGCTGGGCAGTGATTATGCAGGTCTTTAATCCCAGCACTTGGGAGGTAGAGGAAGGTGGATCTCTATGAGTTCAAGGCCAGCCTGGTCTACAGAGTAAGTTCCAGGACAGCCAAGACTACACAGAGAGACCCTGTGTCAAAAATCTAAATAAATAAGTAAATAAATAATCAGATTGATTAATTAAATGATTAATTAATAGCCATAAAACCTGGCAGATAGTGTTTTTTACCAGCTGTGCCATCTGGCTGACCCTCAAAAGATGTTTTCAAGAGAATAAAAATGCCATTCATAGAATAAGGACTAGAATAAAAACCTAACCTGAATCAAAATTTGGTAAATGACAGAAATATAATTTCTCCAAAGAAGATAGACAAATATNCAATAAGTGCATTATGCAAATGGCATCATTAATTAGGGACTAAATATCACTCATCATTACAGAAAAGCAAATACAGAACCCAGTAACATATCATCTGATATTCATTGCAATAGCAAGTACAAAGACAAAACCAACAAAAGCCTAAACCAGAAAACAAGAATACTGGCAGGAATGGGTAGAGACTACACTCAATATACACTGTTAGTAGGACTGTAACATGATACAGAAAAGCAATACTGTGATTCTTTAAAAAGTTAAAGCTAAAATGTATAGGATCTAACAATTTTACTTTTGGCATATATACCCAAAATAATCCAAGGTATGTCCGTTACATTTATAGTCACAGCAGGTATTACAGAACCTAAAATGTGGAAACAACGACCCNTGTGACTGAGGATGGAGAAGTAAAATTTGGCCTATGTGAACGATCAGATCTCATGAACCCATGGGATAACATAAATGAACCCTAAAGGTTTTATCAGTAAAATACGTCATGCCAAGAAGACAAATATTACCTATGAGATGTTTAAGTCATAAACCGTGGAGATAACAAATAAAATAACAATTGCCACAGGCTGTAATGGGTAGAAAATACGAGATGAGGAGTTTTTGTGGCACTGTGGTTGTGTTTGTTTTGACACCTTTAGGAAAAGATCTCACTACAATGCCCAAACTACTCTTTGAAGTCCATAGGCTCATGTGATCCTCCTGCCTTAGTTTCTCAGCCTCAGCCTTCCCAGTAGTTACAACTATAGGTACATGCCACCTAGTTTGCCAGAGGTTAAATATCCAGTGAACGAAAAAATTTGGTCTTTCAAAAAAACTCTGAAGAGTTGCAGAGAACTGGTATTGGATGTGGTCATGGTTGTCCAACCTATGAATGTACTTAATGCTATGGAAGTATACATTTTAAAATGATTAAAGACCAGGATTGGTGGTATATGTATGCAATCCAGCATGTGATAGGTTGAGACAGGAGGATCTTGAGTTTGAAGCCAGCCTGAGACACAGAGTAGGACCCTGTCTCAAAAAAAAAAAAATTACTGAGCAGGGCATAGTGGCACATGGAGATAGAAACAGAAGAATGGAAGTTCAAGGCCATCCTCAGCTATGTAATGACTTTGAAGCCAACTTAGGCCGCACAAGACCCTGTCTCAAACAACAAAAATTCAGTTAAGAAGAATTTTATGTACAGTTTATCACAATGAAAACCCTTTGAAAATGTAAATGTATCAGAACTTTATATTCTTAGGCCTTACAAACAAATCTGATGTGTCTCTTTAAAAAAACATAAAAGTCCACAAGATGAAAAATTATTTTTAAAACTCCAGAACTACAGAGAGCANACCTTGGGTGAATTTACCACTTAGGTAAAAGGAGGAGATATTAAAGGCTTCCCACCTCCTGGAACATAATGATCAGCCAAGGCATCTTCAGCGAGCTACCACTGAAATAATGTGTAAGTTAGAGCCACTTCTGCTATTGTGTATAGAAAGAACTGGGCCTAGAGATTATCCTTTTCTTTGTTCAGAAATAATGAGTTCATCAAGAAGAGATTCTTACCACTCCCTTGATATTGGACAAAAATATTAAACACACCTCAGGGCCCACCTTTTTAAATGGCCAGCCACCAGTAAAGGTGTTAATTCTTCTATAAACCTGTCTTTTCAAAGAGACCACAGTGCTCCACAGACATGAAATACCAACTTGAGATTGTTTTCTTCCCACATGTGCTATCCTTGTAGTCAGGTCACAAATTATTTTCTGAAATGAAATGTTTCGGAGAGTTTACCCTGTACATACCACGGAGAACGTTCTTTCCATCTCTCCTTGAAACTTCAACAGTATGTTAATGTTGTGATTCATACGTTGTTTTCAAAATTAGCTGTAGCTTACCTACTCTTTTCCCTGCTGCTGCATTATTTCCACTCATTCCAATACCACGAGCAGACTACAATTAAAACACAAAACACCTACAGAGGTGAGTCAATGCAGAATAGATCACCAAACATCAAATACTTGTATTCTATTACTAAAGTGCTGATGGGCATCCATTGTAAATTATTTATTCTATTTTTGTTTAAATTAACTTGGAATCTAATCTTACTTCTCGTGATTATTATTATCCTTAAAATTTGATGGCTTAGATAGGAGTCTTGACACTGGAAAATGCCTTAATGAAGCTAAGTCTCACTGAAAACTACAGAATAACAATGAACATGGCAGTAATGCCTGTAATTCCAGCACAGCTGGAAGCAGGATCAGAATTCAAGGTCACCCCTGAGTACCGGGCCAACCATCAAATATATTTCCTACAGATTAGGTAAGTATTTTAGTGAAATGTATGGGAAAACAATTTAATTGTAGGTATCTTTATTTATGTAAATAAAGGCCTAAATTTGAAATCGTCATTCACTACAAGACTTAACTAGAAAAAACAACTGAAAAGAATATACTTACTAGAAAAAATTCTGTAGATTCTGAACGGGGAGAACTTTTCCTAAGGTTTTCATCCTGAAAGTGCTGGAAGTTTGTGGACAACCCCATTCCAGAGGGCCGAAGCCTGCCTGGCCCACGTGTGCTCTGCAAACCGTCTCTGCTTGCACTCCGTGCCAGTGAAGCCAAAAAGCCATTATTTACACAACCAACAGGCTCTTTGGAAGATTTGTTAGCCATTTCTGTGATATCTCGGGCTTCGACTTTGGAAATAACATCAGATCTTTTCCCAGGCGAATCGACTTTAACACCACGGAAGCGAGCAGTCCTAGAGAAAGAAGAATCGGCTATGGTTCGAACGTCCAATTCCCGCAGGGCGTTTTGTGAAGTAGGCGCCGAGGGGTTGCCAGACTCAAAACACTTCGACTGTCTCTGTGGCTTCACCAGAGAAGTATGTAGTGACACTGGTGCAGCACAGAGAAGTGGTGACAGGAGTCTGTTCTTGTGAGAGCTCGACTCTCGGTGGTTAAGAATTGCATTGTCTACTGGGTCACGGCTCAACACTCTTGCCACATGGTTCAGAGGCTGCTCTGAGGCTCTCAGCCCTCCATCACCTTTAATGAGTGGAAACTCTGGAGTTACCTTCCCTATGCCTTCTACACCACTGCTCTGCTCGACACCATTTCCTTCCGCAAATGGAGCAAAAGGACCTACTTCCGGCAGGAGCAACTCTTCAGATACACACTCTTCTGAAGGTGGAAATAAGACATCATCCTCATTATTAGATGGCAAGTTCCCTGAAAGGTGCTTTGTCCGCCTAGGCAGGGGTGATCCAAGGTGAAGTACGGAATCTGCAAGCTCTTTGTCATTTTCCAGTTCTATGTGGGTCATCTGAGGTAGCAGTCTGATGCTACCCGTGGGATGAGACAGTGTGTTAATCTCCCAATTATCATCCTCCTTCAGCAGTTCGTTCCTGAGAGATGGTACTGGTTTATCCGCAGGAGCCTGAGCTGCTGCAGGACTTGAGCCTGCATTCCTGGATGTTTCAGGGAGATATGAATTCCCAGGAGAAGGTGAACAAGATTGCCCGATGTGAGGCAGGACTCTTAACAGTCTGTGCCGGGCTGCTGCTGTGGAACTGCTGGGAGGTCGAGGACTTACAGGTGGACGAGGAGTTACAGGAGGTCGAGGAGTTACAGGTGGACGAGGTTTTACCTTGACAACTTTCTTAGGCTACAAGAAAAGAGTACACATGTAATTTCTCAACATAGTTATTGCTGTCCTTCAGCAAGAATCAGGGGAGAAAATGTTACTTACCATATTGGCATTTTTGTTACCTCAATTTACAGAGCTCAAGAAAGCTGGGTGTGTTGTCCTACACCTATCATACTAGCACTTGGGAGGCTGAAGCAGGATGTTTGTCATGTGTTTGAGGCCAGCCTGACAGAGTCCACTCCATGCCAGCCTAGGCCACAAGACGAGTCTTCTCAATACAAAACAACAACAATGAAATGCTTTAAAATATTAAAAATCTTAAGATTATGATTGAGGATTTGTTATATTACTTTATTGACCATAATTTTCTGAAGATGTTAAGGAAAAAGTAATTTTGTTTTATTTCCCCACAATTAATTCTTTATGTGAGATATGGCATTTTTCCTAGTAAGATGACTGTGTATAGGTAGGTACTCAGAAAAAAAGCTAACAGGACTAAACTGCTGACCTTGAAAGGGCCATCCTTTCATTGCTTTCTGTGGACCTACATTTCAGGAAAGGATCCTACCCTAACCCATCACAATAGTTGTGCCTCAACTGCTTGTGCATCGAAATGTTTTTAATGAACACCTGCTTTTCTTCTGAGTCTAAAATGTATGGATACTTAGCAGGCAGAGGGCATACACAGGAACAAGCCTAAAAACCGAAAAAGAAGAAAAAAGTCCCTTGAAATGAGATCTCCGGTGTGTTGTCACAAGTCACTGGCCGAGAAACCAAGCCTTAAGGTTTCTTTGGGAGAACTTAAGAGAAACCAAGAACTTAAGGTGTCTTTGGGAGAGGCCTCTATAATGCCTGTGCCTGCTTCACCCGGGGTTGTATCCATCTGCTTCTCCCTCTGTTAATTCTGCTTTTGTTTCCTTTTGCTGTATAAATGTCTTAGCCATAATGCAAGTGCATACTATATACATGAGCCTATTGTGTCAGTAAACTGAGGACAAGGCCTGCCTGCCACCCCAACACAGAAAGTTTACATAGAAGTTATCACAGAAAGAGTGAAGCTCAGAACTCAAGAGAGGAGTCTTCGCTCTTAAGCACAGTGATGGTGAACCATCACAGGATGAGCTGCAANTCTAATACCATTCCAACAGCCTGGCCTATAAGAAATACACACTGAAAATTCAGTAGGTACCAGCTGAAAAAGGAGAACTAGAAAGGCTGGATGGATGGAAGTCCCTTGCAAAGGGGAGCTGGCTCTTACATCCACTTTCACCCTGAAGTCATTGTCTTGCCAACAACCTGCAGCTATATATCTACCAAAAAATAATTTTTCAAAAATGGAGATTGTTTTCTAGGCCTTAGAAATCAACAATAGTTGCTGAAACCTAAATAGCAACAGGTATCCTCCCAAGTAAATAAACACAAAACACATCCAAAGAGATCAACAATACAAGCAAATAAAATTACCCATACCCAAATCATCAGCAAACAGAGACAGAGATATGAACTTCAAATTAGCCATAATGTTGAAAACAATCAAATGTAGGAGGCTCATATGCAAAGTTTATGCCTATGGTGACAAGCAAGAATGCAGAACTTCGAAAAGAAAAGAGAGAGGTAGGGCAGCCTAGGGCTGGNAGAACAGAAATAAAACATACTCATAAAAGAAAAAATCCCACCTGTGTAAATACCAAAAAAAATTTAATATCCTTGATAGATATCAAAATGGGCTAATAGAAGCCAAAAGGAAACAAACTGAAGTTGGCTGGGATCTATGCTAACGGTTAAGTTTTAAGGAGGCACTACTGTGCAGAGGGGTATAGAGAAAAAAATAGAAATAACAGAATCAGAAAATCCACCTATTCTTCCCTACAATGGAGTGTCAATGATTTTTAAAAAAAAAAAACACAAAAAGAGTGCTCTTGAAATAAATTACCTCCCTACTTAAAATATCTTTATGTATTAACCCATAACTCTTAATACTTACCTAAATAAAGTTATAAGAAAAAGAACAGAAAAGGAGACAACAAATCCATATTAGAATAAAACAGGAAATGAGAATCAGAACATTTTGGCACATACAAATTCTCCCCTAACATAACAGAGCCAAAGAAAACTTCACAATACTCCAATCTAAATTAACTGTCTTTAAACTAGTATTTGTATTTTTGGTTATTAATGTGTGGTGTGTATGCATGTAGGTATATGTGTGCAGGTCCATGTGTGTGCATGCATGTAGAGGTCAGAGGTTGATAGAGGTGTCTTCCTCAATTGCTGCTTTCCTTTCTCTTTGTGACAGGGGCTCTTTCTGAAGCTGGAGCTCACTAATTATATTACATTGATTGGCCAGTGAGCTCCTGGGAGCTGTCTTTGTTAGTGTTACAGATGCAAGCTGTCATGTCTGGTTATTTATGTGGGCTCTGGAGAATTGAACCCAGGTCCTCATACTTACATGGCAGACACTTTAGCCAATGAGCAATCTCCCCAACCTGTTTGGTTTTGGAGAAAGGGTAAGTCAAGCCTGGCCAAGAACTCATGCTTCAGCCTCTTCAGTGTGAAGATTACAGGAGCATGTTCAGCTTTTGCAGATAATATTCAAAGAATATATCAAATCATAAACCCACAACCAAGATACAATGAACAAAAGGATTAGAAGACACTATATAAGCTGGCCAAGCTTAGAAATAATCAGTAAAAAATGAAATCACTTCAAAATGAAAATTAAACCATAAGATGCCCAAAGAAAACCAGATTCAATAAGACATTAAGAGTACTAAGAAAAGGTATGAAAACATCCAAAAGAATGAAAATAAAACACAAAGAATTTTAAAATATAACAGAAAATAGTTACTATGAAATGAAGTCCAAATATATGAATAAAGGAAGTCCCCTACAAACAAAATGAAATAAAAAGCTAAACTTTATAAAATTAACAAGTTATAAAAAATTATGAAGTACTTTATGTTATAGTTCATCTCCAAAAAGCCAGGGCTGAAGGTGTAGCTCAGTGTCACAGTGTTTGTCTAGTCTGTGTGAGGCCCTGGGGTTTGAACCCAAGACTAGGGGAGTAAGAGGGAAGTGGCGTAAGAGGAGGGTAAAAACCAATAGAACCTGGTAACACACACATGTAATCTCAGCACTCAGTAAGGTGAGGCTCAAAGATTGCAATTTCAAGGCCAGTCTGGGTACATAGCAAGAACCTGATAAATAAAATAAAATTAAGTATGAGGGGTATGGTGGTTTGAATAAGAATGGCCCCCACTGGCTCAGAGATTTGATTGCTTAGGGAATGGCACTATTTGAAAGGATTAGGAGGCATTTCCCTGTTGGAGAGGTGTGGCCTTGTGTGTCACTGGGGGGGGCTTTGAGGCTTCAAAAGCCCAAGCCAGGCCCAGTGTCTCTCTCTTCCTGCTGCCTGGTTCTCATTGCAGAAGAAACCAAAATGACACAAATAATCACACCTAAACAATCAGTGAGGTAGGTCTTAAAGATCAATAACTGTAAAACTTCTACTCTGAAGTTAAGAGAATAAACTATCTTTTGAATATACATTGGGCACACATGGGAAATATCAGATCTCTAATAATTATGTTCTAAACAGCAGAACTATAACAGAACATTGTCTGATTTCCATGCAATAAAACTAAAAATTAAACACAATGAAAAGTCAAAAAGCTTCAGCCACCAAAACTTATCTAAATCTACTCAACCATTTTTGAGCTAAAAGGAAATCCTAAAATGGTAAATTGAGAATATTACCAATTGATATAATGTTTCTGTGGATGTATTATACAAAGAACACATCTTTTGTGTGACATTTATGCCAAAGAAGTAACCAGTATCTTATCATAGTGTAACTCAGATAAATCAAAACTGAGGAATAATTTACAAAACAATGGGCTTATACTCCTTAAAATATCTAATATAATTGTTACCAGTTGTGTAGCTACTGCTGAGTTTACCAGGCTCCATTGTACAAGTCCAAATTCATGGTCACATAGACAGATGGTCCTGGTTAAACTCAGTAGGTTACAAGACAAAACAAAAATAAGAGAGATTCATGGGTAGGATGGAGATTGGACAGGGATGCTAAGGGGATGGGAGAGGGTCACTACGCATTGTGTACATATGTCAAATTATCTAAGAATAAAGTGTGTGTGTGTGTGTGTGTGTGTGTGTGTGTGTGTGTGTGTGTGAAGCCAAAGTCCCAAAGAGGTATTTGTACTCATGTTTATACCACCAATATTCACAATAACCAAAATGTGAAAGCAACCTAAATGTCTACTGATAGGTAAATGGATGAACAAAATGTGGTACATATGTGCAATGGAATTATTCATTCTAAAAAAAAAAAGGAGATTCTGACATATGCCGCACCATGGATGTGACTCAGAGATGTCATACTAAATTAAATAATCNAGCCACAAATATTCTGATATTTCACTTACATATGGTATCTAGAGTAGACAGACTCATAGAAATGAGAAGTGGAATGGTACTTGCCAGAGGTTAAAAGGAGGGGGGTATAGGAAGATGNTTTTAAGGAATACTGAGTTTCAGTTTTGTAAGATATAGTTCTGAAGACTAATTGAACAAAGATGTAAACATACTTAACACCACTAACAGGATTACATTTAAAGACAATTAAAGCCCATGTGGTTGTACATTCCTATAGTCCCAGCATGTGGGAGGTAGAGACAAGAAAATTAAAAGTTCAAGACTAGCCACAACTATGTATTGGGTTTAAGGTTAGCCTAGGCTATGTGAGACTCTTATCAAAAAATAAATAAACAAATAATATTGATAATAAAGTTTATATATTTTACCATTATTTAAAATAAAAATAAGTTAAAAATAGTAAATAGGTACATTGTGTACATATGTCAAATTATCTAAGAATAAAGTGTGTGTGTGTGTGTGTGTATGTGTGTGTGTGTGTGTATATAGTTTCCTCTATGAAATTCTCTCAGTTTTGCTGTATGATAGAAAATTGAAGATCACTTCCCCTTGATGAATAAAAATCCTGAGAAAAATATTAGCAAAAATTTAGAAACATAAGAAAATACATCATAACCAAGAGTGAGTCATGCCAACAATGCAAAATTATCTCAGAGTTTTAAAAAGTTGATTAGCCTGTACTATCAGAATTTCTTTATTCAGTATGCATTATGTTTCAACTTCTCTATTTCTTCCAGAACCTATGAGTTACTCAGAAGTGTGTTATTTTGAAACATAGATTATTTTTCCCAGATATCTATCATTGATTCCCAGTTTTATTCTTTTGTAAACCAGAGCATTTTTTTTAATGATTTGAATCCTTCTGAAATTTATTAGAATCTATTTTATGTACAAGATGATTAGAATCTATTTTATGTACAAGATGCTGTTTCTGTTTGTGGTAAATGTTCTACATATATTCCCTTAAAAAGAAATTCACATTCTGCTGTAGGGTGAAACATTCTGCAAATGCTAGTTGGGTCAAGTGAGTTGCTACTGTTCTTTAGGCCCTCTGGGAAACCTTTCCATTCTCTGTCCTAGCAGCTATGCTGGGTGCAAATCCTTGGAGAGAAGCACTCATCTACTTCTTGTAGGTTTTGTTTCATGTATTTCAAAGTTCTATTACTACATAAACAGAAATTAGAGCATAGGTTTTTTTGTCAATTGTTCATCATAGGAGTAAAAACAAATGATCGTTACCCAAGTTTATATAAAAAAAAATCAGAAGAAAATTATAGATCTAAACTAGAAAGAAACACCTAAAATTTTGGAGAAAACCACTGAAGTAAGTCTTCAAGACCTGTGATAGGAAAATATTTCATAAAAAATTATTAAATACCAATCATAATAGCAAAACTGATAAATTATAATTAAAATTAATAATATTCATCAAAAGTGGATGAAAGAGCAAGTCACAGAGTACTAGAAACTGAAAACCATACTTCTGACAAAGACTTTATATCATACATATAAATATATGTGTATTGGTTGCTTTGAGACAGGTCTCATGGAGCCCAGACTAGATTCAAATATGCTATACAGCTGAGCCTGACTCTGAACTCCTGCCTCCACCTCCGAAGGCCTGGTGTTACATGAGTTCATCATCACATTCAGCTCCAAAACACATTTTTTTAAATGTCTACAAACCAATAAATAAAAGAAGATAACCTAATTTTAAAATGAGCAAAATATTTGGCAATGTAAAACGGACAGAATTTTAACCAAATAAAGAGTCAACATTTGTTTAAAAGTTAACATTATTCCTTATAAGAAAAATTAAATAAAAACCAGTACACAATCTTAAGAATGGTTAAGATGAGACACTGACAAATAAATATTAAGTGTTGGCAAGGACTGGCACAAACCAGAACTCTTGTGTTATTAATGGAAGTCTGAACTGGTTGAAAACCTACGCAAAACAGTCACTGTAACTTCTTTCTGTTTGTCTGTTTTGAGACAGGGTTTCATTATGTAGGCTAAATTGGCATAGAACTTACTTAGGCAGGCTAACCTAAAACTCAAGATCTCCTCCCTACACCTCACAAAGTGTAGTATACTATGTTATACATCAAATACCTGGCTATTTGGCATAAAACATGTTATTTTTCCTATGACTCTGTAAGTTTCCTGGTAAGTATATGACACAAAGAACAAAGGGCATGTGTCCATTAAAGAATGTATAAATATGCTCCAAGTGGCTCTTAATAAAAGCCAAAACTCAGACACCTGAATGCTTATCATAGAAAGGAGAGAAACAAAAAGAACCACTGTGTAGTTGTACAATAAATTTAAAATATTTTTGAAGAAAATAAACCAGAATTTTATAAAATACTGTATTGTCTATGGTGTTTATTTATATAAAGTGCCATAGCAGACAAAAATTATTTGTGGAAATATGTGTAAAAATAGTGGTTATTTTAAAGAAGACTGTGAAGGAATCTTTTTATAGAAAAAGGCAGGGGAACTAGGTGTAGCAGCACATGCCTTTAATGCCAGCAGAGGCAGGCAGTTCTCTGTGAGTTTGAGATCAGCCTGACCTATATAGTGAGTTCCAAGAAGCTAGGCAAACACAGTGAGATCCTGTTTCAAATAAACAAAAGAAAAACAAAAAAATAAAAGAAAAAAAGGAACTACTTTGAGCTATAATTTTAAATAAGTGTATTTAACTGTAAAAATTCATCAAGCAGAGCCTAAATTTTACTACTACTACTACTACTACTGCTACTATTATTNTTGTTGTTGTTGTTGTTGTTGTTGTTATTGGGTGATTTGCCATGGTATGCATGGGGAGGTCAGAGGACAACTTCCAGGAGTCAGCTCTCTCCTCCTACCTCAACAGGGATTGAATCCAAGGTTTCAGGCTTATGTGGCAAGTGCCTTAATTTGCTGATCCATCTGGTCAGGCTTCAAGCAGTACTTTAAAAATCTGTGTATTTTATATGGGGAGGCACCAACAGAGTGAAAAGAAGTCAAGGAATAATGCAGCTGTGTGTGGGGTTAGGGAGAGGAGAGGGGATAGAGAGGGAGACAGAGAGACAGACTTATATCCAGAAATAAAAACTGTCAAGAATGTAGAAAACTGTAAGTCTCACCTAATGCTGGAAAGAATGAAAATTGGTTATTCACTTTGGAATTACTTAGAAAACTGGCAGTATCTACTAAAGCTAAATTAGTAAATATCTGCTAGGCATGGTGGCACATACCTATAATCCATGCATTCAGAGGACTAAGAGAGGCTTGTGGAGAGTTCACGCAGATCTGGGCTATATACTAAGTTCTAGGCCAGCCTGGGCTACAGTGTGCCTGTCTCAGTGCCTGTAATGAGTAAATCTTGAAATCTTATTTTTAAAAGTAATTGTTGAAAGGTCAAGCTAACTTTTAGTTCCCCCTTTCATACTATAATATGACATTTTAAAGATGAATTATGCTCAGTGTGCATAACCCTTTCAGGTGTGTTGCTAGACTAAAAGCCTCAATGTTTATTTGTTACATCTTAATAAATAAGTTGAGACCAGAAACGTGCAATGAGTAATACTTTATAGTTTTCCACAGTTACCAGCAGCCCTCAGTGCTGTGAGCCCTGCCACTGTAAGCTATAGAAAAGCTTGGCCAAGAGCCAACAGCTTCACCTTTTTGCTGAGGTTCATGTTCTCCATCTTAGCCTTCAGAAGCTTCATCTTATTCATAGTTATTGAATTTTCAATGATCTGTTGCCCAGACGGAGAAGGCTCAGCTTCTTCATCCTCATCTGTATACAAATTATACACAGAACCACCACTGCAAGGGAAACAGCAAGTACTTAAAACATGCGTGACACCTGCTGAGGACTAACAGACATATAGACAATAGCAACTATAGATCCTACTACGTGTGAAACACTTACTACATTTTGTCTTGTAAATAAAAGACAATAAATTTCAAAATGTTTCTTTTGCCCAAACTGGCATGAAACTTGCTATGTAGCTGAGGAAGGGCTTGCTCCTTTGATCCTTCTGCCTCCACTTTCTGAGTGCTGGGATTACAGGTGTGGCCACTCANATCCAGTTTTATGTAGTTTTAGGGATTGAATTGAGGGTTCTGTGTGTGCTAGGCAAGCATGCTAGATATTGAGCTACATATCCAGCACATTCAAAACATATTTTGGGGGCAAAGGACAAAGTTCAGTGGGTAAGCTGCTTGTCTTGCAAGCACAAGTACCGGAGTTCAGTTCCAAAATCCCCATCTAAATGGGTGGGTATGGAGGCATGGGCTTGTAATCCTAGCAAGGGGAAGGTGGAGACAGGCACATCCCTGAGGCTCACTGCCAGTCAATCTATCCTCTCCCATAGACCTTTAAGTCAAATCAAAGACCCTATCTCAAAAAAACAAGGTGGACAGCTCCTGAAGAACAAACCTGAGGTCTACCTGCAGTCTCTACACACACATGAACATACATCATCACACAAGTACACACAGTCACATGTGCACAGACACATACACACACAAACATTTCTTAGGAGAAAACAATTGAGGGAAATACTGCATCACTGTTTAACACTGCTGAAATCAAGTACAGCTAAGAGACTCCAAAATCACTGCAGCGCAATGACAGCACTACCTGCTGTGTGGTGGATGCTTGCTCCATCAGTGCTCCTCAAAAACCGTCTCTTTACAAAATCATATAAGGTAGATATTATGTCCCCTTTTATAAATGAAAAACTGCAATTAAGAGTGATGAGACAGCAACATGCTTCAATGGGGAAAGGTGCTTGCCACTAATGCTGATCACCTGAGTTCAATCCCAAGAACTCACAGGGTGGAAAAAGCAAACAAATTCCTCAAAGTTGTCTTCGAATCTCCAAATGTGTGCAGTGGTATGCACATACCTCCTTCCCCCCTCTAACTACTCCCGATGTGTGCAGCACCAGGCACACACCCACCCACCCCACACACTAAATAAATAGGTGAAATTTAAACATTTAAAGCCTGGAGTAGTGATGAAGCCTTTAATCCCAGCACTCAAGAAGCATAAGTGTGTGGATCTCTGTAAATTTGAGACCAGATTAGATAGTGAGCTCTAAGTCAGCCAGGGCTGCATAGTGAGGCTGTCTTAAAAAAAATTAAAAACTAGTGTTTTTAAACTAAGGTTTTTATTTATTATTTTGAGATTTCCAATATATTTTTGATCATATTCATTACTCTCCCCCAACTCCTCCCAGACCATCACTCACCTCCCTACACATCCAACTTCATGTTCTCCGTCTCTCTTAAAAAGCAAACAATTTTCTGAGAAACCACCATACTGGAGGCATCATCATCCCTGACTTCAAGCTCTACTATAGTAGAGTAATAAAAACAGCTTGGTATTGGCATTTAAGATGGGAGTGCAAACTTGTACAGCCACTTTGGAAATTGGTAAGGTAGTTTCTCAGAAAATTGGGAATCAATCTACCTCAAGACCCAATGATACCATTCTTGGGCATTTATCCATGGGATGTTCAATCGTACCACAAGGACACTTGCTCAACTATGTTCATATTAGCATTATTTTTAATAGCCAGAACTAGAAATAACCTAGATGCCCCTCAACCAAAGAATGGATAAAGAAAATGTGGTACATATACACAATGGAGTATTACTCAGTTGTAAAAAATAATGACATCATGAAATTTCCAGGCAAATGGATGGAACTAGAAAATATCATCCTGAGTGAGGTAACCCAGACTCAGAAAGACAAACATGGTATGTACTCACTAATAAGTGGATACTAGATGTAAAGTAAACGATAATCAGACTACAACCCACAGCTCCAGAGAAGCTAGGAAACAAGGAGGACTCTAAGACAGATGTATGGATCATCTTGGGAAGGGGAAACAGAGGAGATCCCCATGAGTAAACTAGGGACAAGGGAGCAATAGAGGGGAGGGGATGGAGGATGAGAACATGAGGGAACAGATGGTCGAGCTGGGGGAGGGTCAGAGTGGGAGAGCAATGAAAGAGATGTCTTGAGAGAGGGAGACAAGAAATCAAGAGATGTCTTGATAGAGGAGGAAACCTGGAGCTAGGGAAATTCCCAGGAACCCACAAGGACGGCCCCAGACTAGACTACTAGAAATAGTAGTGAGGGTGCCTGAACTGGCCTACCCTGGTAATCAGATTGGTGAATATCCTAACTGTCATCATAGAGCCTTCATCCAGTAACTGATGGAAACAGATGCAGAGATCCACAACCAAGCACCAGGCTGAGCTCCAGAGTCCAGTTGAAGAGATGGAAGAGGGATTATATGAGCAAGGGGGGGTCAAGATCGTGATGGGGAAATCTGCAGAGACAATTGAACCAAGCTCAAAGGAACTCACAAACTTTAGACCAACAGCTGTGGAACCTGCATGGGACTGGAATAGGCCCTCTGCATACGGGAGACAGTTGTGTAGCTGGGTCTGTTTGAGGGGCCCCTGGCAGTGTGATCAGGATCTACCCCTGGTGCATGAGCTGGCTTTCTGGATCCCATTACCTATGGTCGGACATCTTGCTCATCCTTGATGCAGTGGGGAGGGGCTTGGTCCTGCCTCAACTGAATGTACCAGGCTTAGCTGTCCTCCCATGGGAGAACTTACCCTGTTGGAGGTGGGGTTGAGAGGTGAGGGGTGGAGGAGAGAAAGGCAGGGCAGGGAGGGAGGAGGAATGAGAGGGGGATCTGTAGTTGGTATGTAAAGTGAATTTAAACATTAAAAAAAGAAAAAAAATAAACAAAAGCCATGGAGTCCAGTTTGTGTTAGTCTACCCTGGACTGTGGTTAATGTACCCAGTGTCACTCCATTGAAGAAAATGGGTTTTCCCTCTCTCAGAAGCTGTTAGTCGTGAATAAGTCCTTGGCTAGGGGTGAGCATTCTAAATGAAACACACATACCTAAAGCTTAAAAGCTAACAGTCACCTATGAGAGAAAACATAAGTGTTTGTCTTTCTGGGTCTAGGTTACCTCACTCAGGATTTCCAGTTCCATCCATTCACCTGAAAATTTCATAACTTCATTTTTCTTAACAGCTGAATAATCTCCCATTCTATAAATGTACCACATTGTCATTGTGCATTAATCAGTTGATGGACATCTAGGCTGTTTCCAATTGCTATTATACAGAATCAATGAATACAGATGAGCAAATATCTCTGTAGTAAGATGTATATCCCCAAAAGCTGTATAGCTCGATCTTCCCAAGAGCTATATAGCTCTATCTTGTGGTAAATCTATTTTCAGCTTTTTGAAGAATCTCCACACTGATTTATTTCCATAGTGACTGTACCAACTTGCATTATCACAAGATGTGAATACATAGTTCCCTTTTCCTTGCATCTGCTGTCATTTGCTTTATTAATCTTGGCCATTCTGACCGGGGTAAGATGAACTCTCAATGTAGTTTTGTGCAACCCTGATTGCTAAGGATGCTGAACACTTTTTAAAGTGTTTTTCTGCCATCTGTGTTTCATCTTTTGAGAATTCTGTTTAGATCCATGTCCCATTTAACTGCAGTTTTCTAAATGTTTAGGACTTTTTATTCTAGAACTTTCAGATGTATAATTGCTAAATTATCTTTTCCCATTCTTTGGCTGCCTATTCAAATGAGGATGCCCTCTGCCATTTATTCACTCTTAGTCTTAATGCCTGTGCTATCAGGGTCAGGTTCATAAAGTCCTTTCTTGTGCCTTTATGTTCAACCTTGTTCCCTACTTTCTCTTCCATCAGATTCAGGATATCAGGTCTTATATTTAGACCCTTGATCCATTTGGAACCCAGTTTTGTACAGGGTGAGAGAGAAGGGTGTAGTTTCATTCTTTGACATGCAACTATGCAGTCTGACCAGGACCATTTGTTGAAGATGCTGTCTTTTCACCAATGTATATTTTGGGCTTCTTTGTAAAATATCAAGAGTCCTTGGATGTGTGGGGTGGGTCTTAAATTCTATTCTATTGATCAATGTCTCTTTTTCACTTAAAAATATTTTGTATGACTATAGGTTTCTAACTAACTGCATGTATGTCTGTGAACCACCTAGATGCAGTGCCCTTGGAGACCTAAAGAAATGATGGATCACCTAGAAACAGATGGTTCTGAGCCACCATTTGGGTGCTGGGAATCAAATCCAGATCCTCTGGAAGAACAGGCAGTCCTCTTAACCACTGAACCATCTCTCTAGCCCCAACTTGTCTGGTTATTTGTTCTTTTNCATGCTGGTTTTATTACTGTAGCTCTGGAGTACAGCTTAAAATCAGGAATGGTGATACCTCCATTAGTTCTTTTATTTTTCAAGATTGTTTTTAGCTATTCTGGGGCTTTTGTTTATGTCTATGTGAAGTTTTAAGATTTTGATGGGATGGCAATGAATCTGCAGATTGCTTTTGGTAGGGTGGCCATTTTCACACTGTTAAGACTACCAACCCATGAGCATGTTAGGTCTTTCCATCTTCTGATGTCTTCAATTTCTTTCTCCAATGTCTTAAAGTTTTTATTAAATACATCTTTCATTTCCTTGTTACATGATGTGTGTGTGAGCGATTATGAAAGTTGCTGTTTCCTTGATTTCATTCTAAGTATCGTTGTTACTTGTATAAAGAAAGGCTACTGATCTTTGTGTGTTAATTTTTGTATTCTGCTATATTGTTGAATGAATTATCATCTGAAGATGTTTTCTGGTTGGAGTCTTTGGGGTCTTTTTCTAATGAAATAATATCTTCTGTAAACAAGGGTACTTTGCCTTCTTCCTTTCCTATCTGTATCATCTCTTTCAGACATTTTATTCTAGGTAAGGTTTCAAACAACATATTCATGTGATTTTAGTGTAAATGCTTTGTGTTACTGTTTACAATTATGTTGGCTGTGGGACTCTTGTAAGTGGTTTATTGGTTTACATATGTTGAACCATTCCTGAATATCTGAGATAACGCCAACATGATCATGGTGGGCATTTTTTTTGATGTATTCTTGAATTTGGTTTGTAAGTATTTTATTGAGAATTTTTGCATCTATGTTTATAAAAGACATTGATCTGTAATTTTTTTTTATCTGTAGAGTCTTAGGACTTGGTATCAGAGTACTAGTGACTTCATAAAAAGAATCTGAAAGTGTCCTTTCAGTTTCTGTTTTGCAGAATAATTTAAGAAGTACTTGTGTTAATTCTTCTTTGAGAAGGTCTTGCAGAAAATTGCTGAATCCATCTGTCCCTGCAGAGTTTTTAGTTGGGAGATTCTAAACTAATGTTTTATCTCATATTATGGTTGTTTGAATTATCTACTTCATCTTGACTTAATATTGGTAGGTTGTATATATCTAGAAATTCATCCATTTCTTTTAGGTTATCCAGTTTGGTGGAATAAAAGGTTTTTAAAATATGGTCTTATGATTCTCCAAATTTCCTCAGTGAATGTTTTAACATCTCCCTTTTCATCTAGAATTTCTTGGNTTTAGATCCTCTATTCTTTTGTTAATTTGGTCAAAGAATTGTCAGTATTCTTTAATTTTTTTAAAGATTTAAATCTTTTTTATATTTTAAAAATCTGTATTAATTTCAGCCCCAAGTTTATTTCTTCCCATTTAATTTCTTTGGGTATTTTCTTCTTGTTTTCTAAAGCTTTCAAGTGTATAAGCTGTTAATGAGATCATCCCAATTTTTTAATATTTATGAGTGTTTTACATGCATGTATGTATATGAACTACATAGGTGCCTGGTGCTGGGTATTGGATCTCCTGAACATGGAGTCATTAGCCACCATCTGGTTCTGGGAACTGAATCTGGGTCCTCTGCAAGAGCGTTAAGTGATCTTAACCTCTGAGCTCTCTCTCTAGCCCTGATCTAGTTTTTTGATGCAGGCACTTGGTGACACGAACTTTCCAGTTAAGGCTGCCTTCATTGTGTTCCACAGATTTTGAAATGCTGTATTTTCATTTTCATTCAGTTCTAGAAAGTTTTACATTTCCTTCTTGATGTCTTCCTTAACTCAATTTTTATTCAGTATGTTGTTTAGCTTCTGTGAGTTTGTGTATGTTCTCCTGTTTCTAGTGTTGATAGCCATGGTGGTCAGATAGGATGCAAGATATTTCAGTTTTCCTATTTGAGACTTGCTTTGTGTCCTAATATGTGGTCAACTTTGGAGAATGTTCCATGTGCTGCTAAGAAAAAAAATGCATTCTTTAGTGTTTGGTGTAATGTTTTGTAGATCCATTTGGTTTATGATATTGAACTGTAGTTTATCTGTTTTTGTCTGGATAACCTGTCTACTGGTGAGGGTAGAATACTGAAGTCTCCCACTATCACTGTATTGGGGTCAATCTGTGGTTTTACATCTAATAGTGTTTCTCTTATTACATTAGATGTCCTTGTGTTCAGTACACAAATGTCTCTAATATCCTCTTGCTGGGTTTTTCCTATATTAAGAGTAGGCAGTGTCCTTCTCTGTCTCGTCTGACTAGCTCTGGTCTACTATGTCAGGTAGTAGAATAGCTGCCCCTGCTGGGAATATCTTTTTCCATCCTTTTACCCTAAGATGGTGTTTGTTCCTGATGTGAGGTGTGTTCCTTGAAGGAAGCAGAAAGATGGATCCTGTTTTATGATTCAATCTGTTAGTCTGTGGGGTTTTTTTTGGGGGGGAGGGGAAGACTTGAGATCATTAATATCTGGAGTTATTATTAGGTAGTGTTTGTGGTGTTAATATCTGGTCTCACCTTTGTTTGCTGTTGCCCCAACTGGTCAGGTTGTGGTCCAGTTGAATGATGGTTAGTATCCTATTTAGTCTTTTTATCAACTTGAGGCAAGCTAGAGTTACCTGTGAAGAGGAACTTCAAACAGAAAAAATGCCCCTACCAGACTGGCTTGTGGGGAAGCCTATGGGGAATTTTCTTAATTAATGATTTATGTGGGAACACTCACTGTAGGCAGTGCCTCCCTTGGGCAGGTGGTCCTGGGTGCTTTAAGAAAGCAGGCTGAACAAGCCATGAGGAACAAGCCAGTAAGCAGTGTTCCTCCATAGCTTCTGCTTCAGTTCTTGCCTCCAAGTTTGTGCCTTGAGTTCCTGACCCAACTTCTCTCAGTGATGGAGTGTGATCTGAGAGCGATAAGCTGAGATAAGCCCTTCCCTCCCCAAGTTGCTTTTGGTCATGGTGTTTGATCATAGCAATAGAAACTCTGAGACACTGTGTTTTCAGTGTTGGGGCCACTCAAGAGTTCCAGATGAGATTCCACGTGGCCTGATAGGAGCGGTGGGTAGGGAGAGGACTGGGTTGAAGTATCTCTAACTGTGCTCTGGATTGGGATCAGGAGGTCCCAGGGATCAAGAGTAAGCAGGAAGCTGGGAATTGAGGCTCTAGAGTTCCGTCCTTGAATTTCCAGTTCAGATTTGTGCAGTGGGTGGGGTGGCTGACAATGTGTGGGGATGGGGTCAGGTGAACTGGCTCTGGGGGTCCCTATTTAAGATGAAGTTTTGATTCAAACTCCATCTCAGACTCAAAGCAGTCTCAGATCTGCAGGATATATTAGGGTGGCTAATAGGTGAACAAGGGGCGGGGGCACTAGGGGTTGGGGGCAGCAGGAGCAGGGATGACACATGCAGGCAGACACAGACACTGACTGTGGTTAAGTAGGACTTGGGTCTGGCTCACCAGGACCCAGTGGTGGGTGGGTTGGCTGACAGTAGGGGGCAGGTGAACTGGCTCTGGGAGGACCTAAAGTTCTGGTTCTAACTTGGGTTCAGACTCCAAGAAGTCCCAGACTGGCAGCAGTGGGTAAGAAGCTGAGGAGGTGGATCTTCATGAGTTCAAGGCCAGCCTGCTCTACAAAAGAGTTCCAAAGTAGCCAGGGCTGCAGAGATATCCCTTCTCTAATTAAAAAATTTTAACTAATTTTAAAAAATAAGAGGTTAAATGATTTGGCTCAAGACTAGAAAGACAGTAGATATTAGGCCTAAGATCCGAACAGCCCATTTGTCTAGTTCCAAAACTAAATTTTTCTATTACTTCCTGTAGATTCCCCAGGTACCAAATAATAGATGTTACTACATCATGCTTGACAATGAGTGACAAAATTAAAATAGTGATAGCTTTCATCTCTATGTCAACATACCTGAAAATCAAGTCAGAAGGAATGATTCAGTGTACTCTAGTCTTAATTACCTTGAAATATTTTAACTCTAAATCTTTCTCTGCTGCACTATGGTTTTTAACTTTACCCTTGAAGGAATACTCTAAGTTTTCTAATATAATCTTATGGTCATGAAAAGGACTGAGATGGAGTCTCCCTCCCTATGTAGCCTTGACTGGTCTGTAACTCCTTATGTAGATCATTTTGGCCTTGAGCTTTCAGCAATCATTATGTGTACCACATGCCTGTTAATCATATTATTGTATTTTCTCTCAACAATCATAGATTCATGAGCTCAGTTAGAAAGCAATCATTTATGCTCAATAGGAAAAATAAAACAGACTAAGACAATTTATAATTTACAATAGTTTACGAGTCCCTAAAAATTCTATGTATTTAACATTCATTTTTAAACATTTAGCTTTTATTCTATTTGTGTGGATGTGTTTGGGAAGGGGTATATACCATGTTGAAGGGTATGTGTGGAGGCCAGAGAAGGGCATTGGATCCACTGGATCTAGAGGTACAGGTGGTTGTGACCCACCTGATGTGAGTGCTGGGAACCCAATTCTGGTCTTCTAGAAGAGTAGCAAGTACTCCTAACCAGGAAGCCATCTCTCCAGTCCCTATATTTAAATACTCCAATAGTCTCTTGAATTTTTAAATATATAAATATTCTCTATACTTAATAATATAATTAAAGAATAACAGATGGGCAAATGTGACATTTACTTCACATGAATACTGTTTATCCCAAAGCCAAGTTCTCATTTGACTTTTGGTTTTTAAAGGTAAGATCTGACCCTGTATCTCAGATTGACCTGGAACTCTGTAGCCCAGGCTGTCCTCAGCCTCTCAGTGCTGGGAGGGCAGTGCTGAGCCACTACACTTAACTTCCTCATTGGGTTTTTTAAAGGCAAGTTATCATTTAACCCTTACAATGTCTGCTTAGATTTCTCTCTTAAAAAACAAGGTAGCATGACTCTGTAAAATGATTTGGAACTAAAAAAAAGTTAGTAATATTTTGTATGTGAATGAATCTGGTAAGTGTCTTAGCAAAACAGGGCTATGGGGCAAAGTTGACTTGCCGCCTATTGTGAGACCCATGAATTGAGTAGTTTTTTTTCACACCTTTAAATAGAAAAAGATCAAAATAATCATGTTTTTTAACAAATAAATTACACAGAATTCAGGTCTGTCATGAATTCAGGTTTCCTAGAGCAGAGACTGGCTGGCTAGTCTGTGCATTACATGTCACTGCTTCTGCACAATGGTGGGACTGACAGCTGTGTTAAGCAACACTTAGCACTGCACATTAAAGCCTAGCACATTCAAATTACAGTGATGCAATCACAATTCATCCACATTGTGATGTCATGCGTATTGGTACTGGTACCAATGGTACAAATTTCTTTCTTTCTTTCTTTTTTTCTTTTTTATTCTGAAACAAGGTAGGCTTGAATGGCCTAGAACTCCCTACCTAGATCAGGCTAACCTTGAACTTACAGAGATCCACTCTCTCATGCTTCCCAAGTGCTGGTGAGCATCACCATGTCCAGCATTATTTTGTAACAAAAAAAAAAATCAGTGTACATCAAACATGTCAAAATATAAAAAATGGACTCAGAAGCATACCCATGTTATTTGATACCATGATAGAATTGAAATCATTAGAGAATATTTTGAAAATTGGATCTCTATTTTCTTTGTAGGTCTTATAACAAGAGGCATCCCCTCTGGCAGTTTAGGCAGTTGTGTTGGAGTCTATGGACTGGGCTCTAACTATGTGGCTAAACCTCTTAGTAATGTGCAGTCTGAAGAAACATGAGATGGCCTGTACTGAGGTCCCTTGGACATATAAGGTCCACCATCTTTGTGTTTCTCTGCTGGTGTTATGGAGTGAATATCTAGGAACAGATCCTCAGGCACCTTAACTATACCTACTTGAGACTAGTTCTTAGCTTTGGGCTTTTATGACCTCTTTTTTCTAATTAATAATAATGACTATTATTAGTGTGTGTATGATATGGTGGAGTGCCATGATGCATATACTGAGGTCAGAGGACAGCTCTGCAGAGTCTGACCCTGTCTTCTCTACCTTGACGTGAGTTCCAGGGGTCCCACACAAGTTGTCAGGCTTGCAGCAGCAGCAGCAGCAGCAGCAGCAGCAGCAAATACCGTTACCTGCTGAGCCATCTTGCTGGCCCTGATGTGCTCTATTTTTTAAGTAGAGCTACTTCCTGGGATCCCAGCGGAGATGAATCATGGTAAGCAGGATATAATTTCTCTTAGTTAAGATGGAGAATGACTCAGTAGTAGATCACTGCACAAAGAGCTCCCAGTGTTAGGCTCAATCCCTAGCACTTTCTGGAAAGAGGAACATGCTAATGCAAGCAAACCAGACACAGAAATAAAGGAAAAAGCAAAGGAAAACTACAATATATAAAATGCCACCCCAAAACTAGAATGGCAGGCCAAATAATACAAAGCAAAGATAGGCCTGCAAGAATGGCTCAATATACAATGGAACTTGCTGCCGAGCCTGACAACCTGAGTTCAAATCCACATGGCAGAATTCCCTCAAGTTGTCCTCTGCCCACCATGTATATGTACATATGCACACACATAAGTAAAAATGATATAAATTGTTTAAAATTTTAAATGATAAAGTTACCTAAGAGAAAAAGAAAGAGAAAATGTCACAAAACACCAGAAAATTTAAAGAGAACTGGGAATATTAGCTCATTGTTTACAGCTGCCTAGCATGTGCAAAGCCCTGGATTCAAACCCTGGAAGAAGAAAAAGAGTGAAAAGGAAACAAGAGAGAGGTAGAAACAAAGTCAATAATACAAATTAATCAAAAAAGGAAGTAGTAAAAGACAAATAGAAAAATGTGAATCAAAATACATGTACCAAACAATTACCAAAATAGTCTTAATAAAAAATAAGTATTGTCTGTACTGAAAGGTCCCCTGTGTGTGTGAAGAGCGAACACTCGCTACTATTCCAGTCAGCTCTTATTTCCATGTCTTGTTTTGTTCTGTCCCTGAGAGAGCAAAGGCCGAGGTTGGGTACTGCAGGACCCTTGTGAGGCCAACTAGAGGTAAGAGCAACTATCTGCACTGACGAGCTGGGGANGGCAGGCCAGCAATCCACCACTGCCTCCAGCTACAATCTAATCAGGTGCATCTGCTTGGTTCTTCCAGCTCCTAGTCTAGCACTAGTGCTTCCACTGTTAAAGGGGAAGTCAGTTCTGCAACCTTTTCTTGTTGCCCACCAAGTACCTCTGGCACAGAATTACAGTATGACGGTCTCCTCTATGAACAAGCTGGTTTTCAAAGCTATTCACTGAAAGCATATTCATGTTTGTAGAAGGCTTCAATACAGAAGGAGACAGTAAAACACGGGCTTGTTTCCCAAAGCTACAAGCTCCGACACCCCCTTCTCCCTTCTCCAGAAAACCACCTTCCTCACAACAGCACTATCAATGTGGACTGGGAAGTGCAGGAAAGCTCTCTAGCAGCAGCCTGTTTTGCAGATTCCTGAAAAGCGCTATTGAGATTGCCCTTCTGCACCATGCTAACTCCAGGTGAGTTGTACTTCCTAGGTATCTGCCTTTTTCTGGAACCTCTTCCATTTGCTGTGCTGCTACAATCACACTCCCTCTCTCTCTGGGTTTCTTCCTGTCTCTTGCTATCCACTCCTGAACTTCTCACTCTCATCTCCTTGAGAAGCTACTCCCTAGGTGTTTTAATTCTGAAGATGTAATTTAGGCCCCAAATCATTTGTTCTGAGTTAATCAAAAGGGAGCTGAGAGAAGCCTCTAGCCAACCACAGCCAGAAAAACCCAGGGCTCTCAATCACCTAAGCGGAAGGAAATGAATTCTATCCCAATGTGAATGTGACTGTGAAAGCAGGTTCTTTCCCGTAACAAAACTATCGAACACACATTGTCACCACCTTTGTATAAGGTGTGGGGGAGGGGGAACCTGTACAAAGTGGGTGAGTACTGGCTGCCTCTAATTGTTATTTTGACCCTCACCACAGTATACATCTGGTAAATATGTGAATCCATCATGCATCAATACACCAGAATCGCAGTTAACTTCACTTATCTCATGGGTTTATTGGTCATCACTTGGATGGCTTAGTGGGAGTAAAATTTTATCTGTTTCAGCTCCTCCACTGTTGTGACAAATAACTGAAATGCCTTAAGAGGAGGGGAGATTTCTTTTGGCTCATGATCTTAGAGGTTTCAATCCATGGTCACTTGGCTCTGTAGTTCCTGAACCATCATAACACAAAACATCATGGTGGGAAGCACATGGCAGGCAGTGCAGAGCTACTCACCTCATCACAGCCAGAAGGAAGCAGAGAGAAAGAGAATAAAGCTTTCAGAGGGAAAGGCTCTTTCCAGCAAGCTTGTCACCCTGAGTTCAATTCCCAGGACCCATAAGGTGAGAGAACCAACTCCTGCAAGTTGACGTCTGACCTCCACATTCTACACACATATACATGCACACAAATAAATAATAAATAAGTATTTTTAAGAGAAAGAAGACACAGCCAGGATTATGGTTTCCAGGGCATATGCCTCAGACTCATTTCCTTAACTAGGCCCACCTCCCAATATGCTATCATAAACCCACCAACGAACAAATCTATTTTATGTCTGAGTGCTTCTCAAAAGCCTATCAACTGACAACAAAGCCAGGAGGCTGTGAGGACTTCTCAAATTCAAACCATAATGATCANTCAATCATGTTTTTTCTTACTGTTCTTGGTGACCTGTACAGAAAGTACATGTTAATGTCATGAACTTCATGACAATATTTAAGTTAANTGGTAAACACAAACTGAAATTATAGGCCAGCAAGACGGCTCAGTGAATGAAGGTACTTCTGTAGGACTAACAACCTGAGCTCCTTCTCTGTGAGCTACGTGATAGAAAGATAGAACCAGCTCCTGCCAAGTTCCCTCTGACCGTCACATATATATACACATGCATGTGTGTACAGCACAAGTGCACACACATGCATACACACACATTAAATAAATGTAAATAACAAAACCAGAAGTTAGCCTGGGGAGCCAGGCACAGTGGCACACACCTGTAGTCTGAGCACTTGGGAGGTAAAGGAAGGAGGACCAGAGTGTAAGGACTCCTCCCTCTATTACATACTGAGTTCAAAGCCAGCCTTAGCTTTAAAAAAGACACGTTAGAAATTAGCTGCAGGAAAATGAAATTGAGAAGTGAAAATGACATTATAAGCAAATGGGAAAAGGTATATTAAAAACATGGCATATGAAAAGGCCTGGAAATCTGAGGATGACATATAATCAAGGGCCTCCCTCACCTGTGGAGAAACTGTTATAAAAGAATTCTGCTAGTGATTCAAGGCAGCAAGTAATCTTCATTAATCTTCATTGCTAACCCTTCTCCATGTCTCTCCAAGACAAGCGTCACAAGAAAACAGCCTCTGATTGTTGGNTGGCTATTTGTAGCCAGACACGCACACACCTCAGGAGTCTAAACTCTCTTTCCACATATTCTGAGCAGAATCTTAGGGGAAATTGTATGGCTCTCCATCCCTGGAGTTTATAACCAGTACAGTCTGTCCTTGAGCATGAGTATAACCCGATCTGACTGGTCTGGCCAACTGTCTATGGCAAAAGTAAAGGGATTCTGAAGATGTAATTTAGGCCCCAAATCACTTTGTTCTGAGTTAATCAAAAGGGAGCTGAGAGAAGCCTCTAGCCAACCACAGCCAGAAAACCCAGGGCTCTCAATCACCTAAGCAGAAGGAATTCTATCCCAATGTGAATGTGACTGTGAAAGCAGGTTCTTTCCCGTAACAAAACTATAGAACACACACTGTGGTCACCTTGTATAAGGTGTGGGGGAGGGGGAACCTGAACAAAGCACTAGCTATACTATACTTAGATGTCTCACCCCAAGACACTGCTCTCCAGATCACACGCTGGGCTTTCTTTGGAATAATTTTAGCACTAGATTTTTATCTTTCTGTGAGCCTTACTTTAGTTCCCTATAGTGTCTTTCCTTCCTTTGGTTAGCAAAGCCGTCCTCTTCATTTAAGATCACTTCTCACAGGCCATCTCTAACTCTACATTGCAGGTGAACTGAAGGACAACTCATCTGATCCCAGAGATCACATCCTTCTGCAACAATCACCAATATCATAGCACCAGGACAATAACAGTAGATGAATGCTCAGGGAAGGTGGAGATACTCTTGGTAACACGGTCCTCTGTATTAGTTTATACTGGCTATAAACGTTCAGTTATGTTTAATGACTTAAAATCGAAAAGGGAGCTGAGGGCCTTACTACATGAGTTCAATCCTCAGGACCCACAGGGTGGAAAGAAACTGTCTCTCCCAAGATGTCCTCTGACTTCCACATGCATCAGGGTACAATCATGCCAACACACATACACACAAATAAATAGCGTAATTAAAAAGTGAAAGGAGAGACTCAAGTAACAAAATAAAAAAGAAAGATATTTACCCATTTTTAAGTAGCAGAGTTAAAAATGATACCAACTTTAGGTTTAACCCTTTCTGTTATGTCATGATTATATAATAATATACTATTATCACAAGACTATATTCTAGTAGGCATCTTAAGAGTTGTACAATGGAAATAAACCATTTTTATAAAAAAAACTATCATGTAAAGAAAATTAAAATTTAGGAATTCCTTTTAAAGTATCAATCCCAGGAAGGATAATTTCAGAATTACTTATCAGGGAAAGGGGTGGAGAGCACATGAAACTTACTCGGTCTTGTTAATACACTATGGCTACTTTAATAACCCAAAGAACACACAAGGCTTCTGAGGTGTGCAGTACAGTCTCCGTTTCTAAGTGAAACATGCAAATGAAACCTCTTTACCTTAAAGATTCAGATAATGGTGTTAAAGTGCCATCTCCCCTATCTACTACACGAAAGAAATTCAATTGATCTCCTTCCCGGTATACCAAAAATGTAACTTGTTTGTTGCAAGAGGTCTTTTCCCAGACCTCGTCTCGACTGGAATCCATGTACTCAGCAAGCTCCCTAAGTGGGTCTTCCACAGGAACTACAAATGGAAAGATTGATAAACAGCTTTCAATTCATATCAACATTTCTGCATCTTGTTACAGTAACAGGATATATATGCCGAATTTATACAACCACACTGTACATGTGATAAATGAGACTCTCCAAACAGGCTTCTGATATTTTCATTTTTTATACAGCATCCCTTATTAATTTTTTGAGAATTTAATGAGTACTGTATTTTCATCATTTCCCCCTCCTTCCTCCAATTCTTCCTAAGTCTCTCCCACCTCTTCTCAAATTCATGGCTTGTTTTGTATTAATATGAAAGAAAAAATGCATCATTATGTTACATGCCCAAANATATGGCTTAACTTAAAACATGAGGTCATTTCTATTCCTGTATCAGTACAGTTGATACACTATATACAGATTATATACTATATAAGTCTATAGTATTATCTATCATTATTTTAGCTAGACCCCTTTAGCTTCCTGTGCTTTTATATATTGGTTCTAACAACTAATCACTTAAACGTATTATAAACCCTACTTACATTAGATTATAAAACGAACATGCACACATACACAATTGGGAGACATACTCAAGAAATTAGAGACCAGAGAAAACTAGTGACAAAATTCCATGGTAGAGTGAATATCTAGCATGCCCAAGGTCCTAGGTTCACTCTGCAGCAGCAAAAGAAAACAACAAAATAAAACAAAAAAGAAAGAAAAAAAAAACAAGGAAATCTTTCTCTCCCTTCAGTTTTATATAAGAACAGACTCTTTTGATGGCTGCTCCTTGAAGTAGTTAAAAGTGCACAGGCCAAGCACAGGGAAGGCATTTTAGTGTGCTAAAACTGCACTGTATGGAAAGGGTCAATGTGTTTCTTGAAAGGCTCCTGTCATGATCCAGGCNTCTTGGTCAGGGTGTGTGTGTATGTCCAATCAGGGCGTGAGACGCACAGAGGCCTCCTCCTAACTGTAGGCCAGTGGTACCCAGCTGTCCTCAACTTTCAAAGTCTCCTAACTTTCATTTACTTAGTAATGAAGTTGGAATGCTGCAATGCCCTTAAGGAGTGAATGCAGGGAATGCAGCAGAGCAGCTGAGCTTGAGCCTAGCATGCACAAGGCTCAAGGTTCAACTGCCAGCACAGGAAAGAAAAATAAAATAAAAAGAAACATTAACAAAAATTATTAAATTCTGAAAGTAATGAGGTAAAAGTATCAAAGATGCCCCATAGTCTAAATTTAATACCACTAAATTCTGAAACATAACATTTTGATTTGCGCTTTCTACTTTCAGTCCTCCTGCTTCAGGCCCCTACATGGCCGGGATGACAGGCAAACACCACAGTATCCAGAAGTATTTTCAAAACTTAAAAGTCCTACTTTCCATATTACAGCACTAAGAAGCAATTATTACCACAGCCACTAAAAGCCTTTCCTAAACCCATGTCTTAAGGCAGGAGGTGCTAAGGTGGTCTAACTGTGCATCCTTCTTCATAACTCAACACTCATTAAGATTTTGTCACCTAAAAGCGATGTAGTTTAGGGTCTAAGTTTNGAAAGGGAAGATTGCTTTCTTGTGCTGTTTATTCTAAGGCAAAGCCTTAGCACTCTATGACCCACACTGGCCTGTGACTTGCCATCTTCTTGCCTTGGCCTCACGAGTACTCAGNTCACACATGNACACCGTTAATGCCTGCTTCCCATGTTGTTTAGATAATGGTTATTTTAAAAGCTAAANATTATTGTAATTAACATGATGAAGGCACTTTCCAAATGATGAATCTGACAGACTAAATGAGCTTTAAAGATGCAATAGTACATATTATCAACTTCCTAAAATAGGATACACAAACCATTAAATACTATATAACTCTAACTTGATATAATGGCTCAGTAAACAGAGCTCTTGAACTATCCTCACTAGTATAAATATTACCAATGTGACATACAATCATTTCCTTCTTAAATTTTATTTATTTATTTATATGTCTGCATGAGTGTATCTGCACATGCATTTGGGTACATGGACGTTAAATCCCTCAGAAATGGAGTGACAGGCACTTATGGGATGTCTGGCTGGTTACATGAGTGCTGGGATCTGAACTCTAGTCCTCGTGATTGTGAAGCAAGCAGTCTCAACTGCTGAGTCATCTCTCTAACCCATAAAACTACTTTAGAAATCGGTTAATAGAGAATCTCTGATGTCAGAGNGCTGCTTAATCAGCTTTAGCATCATTTCCTTTGTTTTCTCTAACTTATGCAAAATAGTTTAACAGTTCTCACAAACTGCTCTTAAGGTAGATAACCTTTGCTTTAACCAAAATTATAAAGCATGGGGATGTAATTTGACATGTGGAAATCTACACTCAATTTCCAGTTTTCTAGTTTGTGGAGGTGCAAACACGTGTGTAGGTCTTCTTTAAATGAGGGCCACAGAGCAGGGCTACTCTGAGCGTGGCTGTACGTGGTGTGACAAACCTGTCTTGGGGGCTAGTCAGCATGCTCCTGGCTCTTCCCTGGATTAAAACCTTGTAGTAGTTGGAATAGGAATGGCCCCCATGGGCTCATATATTTGAATTCTTGGTCATTAGGGAGTAGCATTACTTGACAAGGATTAAGAAGTATGGCCTTGTTGGAAAAGTGTGTCATTAGGGGNGGGCTTTGAGGTTTCAAAAGCACACGTCAGGCCCGGGGTCTCTCTCTTCCTGCTGCCTGCAGATCTGGATGTAGAACTCTCAGCTACCATGTCTGCCTGTGTGCCACCATGCTTCCCCATGGGGATAAGGGACTAGACTTCTGAAACTGTAAGCCAGCCCCAATTAAATGTTTTCTTTTCTAAGAGTTGTCATGGTCATAGTGACTCTTCACAGCAACAGCACTAAGACAAACCCTTTTACTAATTAAGTCTCTGCTCATGTCATCTTTCTCAGAGATCTTTCCTACTATGCTATTTCTATAGATGTTATCACTTTCTCCTATTTCCCACATAGAGCTCACAAACACTTGAAATTCCATAAATTCTCACACATTTATTGGAGGCAGTGTTATGAAGCAGACACTCTGTCTCCCTTGTTTACTGCACTTAGGACATTCACTCAAAATCCAATAGATGGAGCTGGAGAAACAGCTCCACAGTTAGGAGCACATCCTACTGCTGCAGAGGTTCCCAGTTCAGTTCCCATCACCCACACTGGGTAGCTCATAACTACCCTGAAACTCTAGTTCAGGGTATCCAATGCCTTTTTCTGGCCTCTGCAGGTACCTGCACTCATGTGTACCTACCCACACAGAAGCACACATATAAACACATCATTAAAATTAAAATTAAATATATTTTAGAATCCAGTAGATGCTCACTATGCATTTGTTGAATGAATGGATTCCAGAGACCACCCACACTTGGAGAAAGGATTTAAAAGAACTATGAAGTTCAGTTTCATCCAGGTAAAAAGGCAATTCAGTTATTTCCTATAGCAAATAATTATCCCAGGAATTTAAAAATCAAGCAGAGTTTAAAAAGCAACAAGACTGACATGAGTCTAAGCACAATGCTAATATAATATTTATATTATTATTCCATTTCTCCTTCCTTTACTACTAAGATTTATTTTTAAATATCCCTGGATTGAATCCAGAATCATGTGGGGTTTATTCTGGGGTTATATTTTGGAGTTCCAGTGTTTATATATCTAGGTTTTAAAGAATAATGTCTAAAAGAATCAAAGACCTAATGCAGAAAAGGAACTTGGCTAAAATGAGAGCCTATAAAAACATTAACCCTTGAAGAATAGTACTACTAAATTACTTAAGAATGATTGTTAGATTGCTTTAATATATGCCTACCTTTTCTAGTACTTATTGGTCCACCACGCATAGCCAATACCAGCTTCAAGGTACAACCTTCTGAAATGCTGTGAATAGTTAGCACAAAAATAAACTATAATCACCAAATAACAATCAGTGTCAAGTGAACCACTAATTATGTGCTGATTTATTAGCCCTACTATATATTCCCTAAAATATGAAGAAAGATACAGCAATATGAATAAATATATTAATTATTTG
>LZPO01108108.1:0-11557 GCA_001675575.1 Neotoma lepida | reverse complement strand
TGGATGCTCTCTCTCTGCCTTTTGGTTAATTTGGAGAGGGGTTTGTCTATATTGTTGATTTTTTCAAAGAACCAACTCTTGGTTTCATTGATTCTTTGTATTGTTCTCTTTGTTTCTATTTCATTGATTTCAGCCCTCAATTTGATTATTTCCTGTCGCCTCTTCTTCCTGGGTGAATTTGCTTCATTTGGTTTGGGTTTGTCTTTAAGAATGGAGCCTTGCAATGTGGTCCAGCTGGCCTCAGCCTCCTGGGCCAATCGATCCTCTTGCTTCTGCCTCGTGAATAATCTGGCTGAGCAGAAGTTTACTTTTCCCTACTTTTGAATAAGTTAAATTTGAATTTATCATATCAATGAAACTCATTGCACTTATATTTTATTTTCTTCAATATTATACACAAACTTTATGCAACCCTCCACAAATTACTACCATATTTACTATAAATGTCCTATTTACTTGCATCACCATTACTTGCATCATCATTACTTGCAATTGGTGAGAAGTGAGATGTTTTAAGTCTCTCAAGTTTGTAAATAATAGTATACTTCTAAATAATTCGTAGATCAAAGAAGACAAAAAATAAGGGAAAATCTAAACTCATCAGGACTCTCAAAATATTAACAAGAAAAGAAAGTTGAATGAATAAGGGGTATATGCACAGGTGTGGGTGTGTTCTCCTATGTGTGTGCATGCATAGGGTTGTCCTCTGACCTTTCACTATTCATACACACTGTGTCACACTCACATCCACACACATACTACAGATACAGACACAGACACACAGAGACAGGTTTTTTAAAAAGAAAGAAAGAATGCAATCAGTAAGAAAGTGGAGTTAAATGCTGAAAGCTTTGGGAAACTCCCCAAATAGATTTGTGTCTCTATAAAATTATCCTTCAAAAACAAAGGAGAAGGGGGTAATTAATATTGAGGATAGGGGAGGGAGGGGAGGGAAGGAAAGGAAAAAGAGAAGNAAATGAACAAGACTTGCCAGGCATGGTAGCATAAGCCTGTAACCACAGGAGGCTGAGGCAGAAGGATCATTATTTCAAGGCCAGCTTGGGAAACAGCAAGTTCCAGGTCTAGCAACAGAGTGAGATCCTATTTCAAAACAAAATAAGAAGCAAAGAAAAAAACTTCACATAACTCATTATATGTTGTATAGAAGAAACATACTTTATACATAAAGACATATCTACAACAAAAGACTATCACGATGTANGGCACCACCCCCTTTGCCACTGATAACTTTCTCAGTTCTAAAGTCTAAGCTCTACTCTATCTGCAGCTACTTTTGCTTTATTTGGATTAGTGTTAGCCTAGGGTGTCTTTCATTTTTACTTTAACTTGGATACTCTTTTCCTTTTATTGACAGGACATAGTAAGCCCTAGTGTGTATCTAAAAACATGCAAATTATGTGAAAAAAATAAACCTTGGCATAAAGCTAACCATAAATGTGAAAGATCTCTATAATAAAAATTTTAAAATATTGAAGAAAGAAATTGAAGAAGATACTAGAGATGGATTCATGGATTGGAATAATCACTATTGTGGAAATGGCTATCTTACCAAAAGCAATATACAGATTTAACACAATCCCAATCAAAATTCCAGTGGCATTCTTTACAGAAATAGAAAATAAAAGTCTTCAAATTAATGTAGAGCACAAGACCCCAGATAGCAAAAGCAATCCTGAGCAATAAGAATGCTGGAGGTATCACCACACCTGATTTCAACTTTATAGGGCCACAGAAATAAAAACTGCATGGTACTGGCACAAAATCAAACTTATTGATCAATGGAATAGAACAGAGAACTCCTGTTACAAGACCATGCAACTATAGCCATCTATTTTTGACAAAAATGCTCATTGGAGAAAAGACAGCATTTTCACCAAATGACGCTGGGGAACTAGATATCTACATGTAAAAAAAAAAAGGAAATGAAGGCCTTCTCTCTGAATAAAAGTCACCTATAAACAGATCAATGACCTCAACTAAGATCTGAAACTCTGAATCTGCTAGAAGAGAAAGTAGGGAGTGCCTTTCAGGATGTAGGCATAGGTAAGGGCTTTCTGCATAGGATCCTGCTCAAGAAACAAAGCTAGCAATCAATAAGTGGGTTCTCATGAAATTTAAAAAATATTTTAATAGCATAGGAAAATGCCAATCAAATGAAGAAACAGCCTACAGAATTGGAGAAAATTTTGCCAGCTACATATGTCAAGAGGATTAGCACCAAAATACACAAAGAAATCAAGAAACTAAATANCAGGGAAACATCAACTCAATAAAAAAATGGATCACATAACCAAACAGAGTTCTCAAAAATTGAAGTGCAAACAGCTAATAAGCTTTTTAAAAAATGTTCAACATCACTGGCCATGAGGGAAATGCAAATTAAAACTGTTTTGAGATTAGATCATTCCTCAGCTAAAATAGGTACCATCAAGAAACAAGTCAACAAAAGCTGACAAGGATATGAGGAAGAGGAATGGTTATCCACTGTTAGTGGGACTGTAAACTGGTGTCACCATTATAGAAGTCAGGGTTTCTTTTTGCTTGTTTGCTTGTTTGGGTTTGTTTTTGTTTTGTTTTTCAAGACGGGGTTTCTATCTTTGAACTCAGAGATCTTCCTGCCTCTGCCTCCTGAATGCTAAGATTAAGGTGTGTATGCACCACTAACACTCGACTAAGTGAGTGTTTCTCAAAAAGCTGCAAGCAGAACTACCATATGATCCCATATTGCATTCCTGGGCATTGGAAAAAGGGACTACATATTCTGCTACAGAGAACATGCACATACTATCATTGCTATTCTGTTTACAGTATCTAGGAAATGGAATCAACCTCGATGCCTACCAATTGAAGAATGGATAATGAAAATGTGGTACATATACACAACAGAATTTTATTAGACTGCAAAGAAAAATAGGCTGCAAGGAAATAGAAGGAACTAGAAAATATACTGAGTGAAGTACCCAGACCCAGGGGGACAAACATTGTGTGTTTTCTGTTATAGGTGGATGCTAGCTTTGCATTTTTAGATTTGTGTATTTAANTTCTTGTAGGGCTCAGGATGCTGGAAAAGACACATGCGATGGGGAAGGGAAGTGGTCTCAAGGAGTAAGGACATATTAGAACACATATGCTGTGAAACAGGGGAGGAATACTGAGGATTAAAGGATTAACAATGGATTCGGGTGGGGAGACAAGGGAGAGGAAGTAGGGGTATGGTTGAACCCAAACTAAGAAAGTATGAAAAATCCTTAGGGAAACCCAACACTTGGTAAACTAATTTAAAATTTCCTTAAAAGGAGTTTGAACAGAGGTACTCTGCATGGTGCACAATGCCTCCTCCAGAAGACAAGAATTACTAAGCAAAATTCTACTGTAAGGCATGGGATACCTTCCTACAAGTTATTAGTCAGGGAGGCCCCAGAGGCTCCCTGAACAACACAGGCTATTGCCATTGTTCTTGGTTGTCCAGAAGTAGATGGTGAGACCCTATTGCTGAGGACACAACACACTTTGCTTGCTGGACAAAGGAATCAAGCTGGACCTGACCTAAAAACTTCCTTCTGCTGACTAGCTTTCATAGTGCCAGAAGGTGCTATGCAGGCTGCAGGGGAAAAAAGCCATCAATAGTATCACTCAGCAGCAAAGCCTGCAAGCTACAATACTGACCTGTTAGGCAAGGTGTGCCCACTGGTACAATAGTGGCACAAAAGCTATGGGGTTAAACACCGCTTTTTTTATTGAGTTTGAAGCACATTTTACAATAGAGAATTCATGTCTGATACAGTAAACATGGTCAAAAGCCTATAGTTAGGAAGGTCATAGACCCTAGTGGGAGCTCACTACTGTCGTCTTGTGTAAGGATGTGTGGTCAAACTGCCTTCTAAATATTTCTGTTTATACATACAGATTAGTGCTGCCAGTATCCTTGGCTAGAGAAGATTCTCTCTATAGCGGTGAGCAGTTAATGCAGAGATTCAAAAATGGTCAAATGTTGAGAATAGTGAGCATTGAGTGCTCATCCGTAATATGACATCTTTATCAACACATCTTTCTTTTCCCTGCTGCCACCAAGGCTCAGGAAACATTGTGGAAAAGAGGCAGAAAAAACACAGGAGCTGGAGGATGGGAAGGAGTGTTGTGAAGTGCTGTCTTCTGACATGATAGGGTCACTGCTCTCATGAACTCTCTGCAGCTAAGAATACCTGCACAAGACCAAGCCAACAAGATCAGTCAATATTCCAGCCAGCAGCATTAGCTCAACTGAGTGGGTTGCAAATAAATCAATCAAAAAGAGAAGACACGAAGGGCAGAGAGGAGCATGTTGGGGGGACCTGAGGGGATGATGGAGAGGGGCACTTTGGGGTTTACATGATAAGATGCACTGATTATATATATGAAGTTGCCAAAGAATAAGAATATATATATGACTGAAACACTCTGAAAACAATAACAAAATATTTATCATTTTCCCACATATCCCAAACCTGTGACCCTTGGAAAATTTTACAGGCAAAGTTCTACAGGGTGTTCCAGAGCCAGCAACACAAACAAACAAGATTATTCTGAATAGCACATTAAAGAGACTCAACAAAAATTGTCAAGACTTTTGATAAATATGACAGCATAATACTGTCATATTTACAAATGGGTCAGGACAATAATGTACAGTGAATATTAAGTCACTTTAGTGAAAAAAGATAACTAATAAGCTAAGTTTTTTTTTGCCCATGTTACTCTCCACTGTGTCAGTACAGGGAGTCTGCTCACTACAGCCCTTTAGGACCCATGTTGATGGAGCAGCAGCTGTCATGTATAAAAATGATTGTCTATTTGTAGCTCATAGTCCATAATNAATAATACGGCTCCATTACTTATAAGGAACTTCCTCCATGTACAGGGGAGGAATGTTTATCTAGAGAGCGGCAAAGTCAAAACCAAAGGCATATTAGGGGCTCCACTGCTCCAGACAACCCTTTACAATTTAGGCACATGCTTCCTTCTCAGCTCTAGCACAGTATTTTGCACACTCTCTAGAAGGGCTGTCCACACCTTCGTAAACCACTGCTCTGGTTAGTAAGCTCCAGAAAGTAAGTTAGAGAGCCAAGGTATAGCCTTCTCCAAGTGCATAGTATGTACATTAGGTTCTCAGGAACAAGCGACATTATCTCCAGACTAAGCATTTTCCTTGATAAGGAAAATGAACATTTTACATTTGGTAATTCATGTAATCCTGAAAAGATCATTTGCAATAGTTACATATCATTATTCCTATTTTTAACACTAAGGAATGTTAATTTGGGAACCAGTAAGACATGGTTTAGGGTGCAACAGTTGATCAGTGGGTAAAGGTGCTTGCAGCTTGCTCCCAGACCTGATGAGCAGAGTTTGACCCCAAGACCTACACAGTAGAAAGAATCAACTCCCATAAACTGCTCTCTCACCTCCACAAGTGTGCATGCTATAGCAAGCACACATACATTTGCAGGCATACACATAAGTGGAAATGTGATTTTAAAAATTAATGTTAATTTGCTTAGTGGATTTGGTACTTGTATCCCTTCCAGATCTGCAACAGTTTCCTGACAGCTACCTCTTCCTCTCTGCTTCAATACAATCTCTCCTAGGTCACCAGTCTCCTCAGCCTTCCTCCACAACTCACTTCCACCCCTCCCACCAGGCACTAGTGTTCTGAACTCATCAACAGTTACCCAAAGGAAAAACCTTCTGCAGGAACAACCATTTCCTCTGCAGGACTAACTCAAGCACTGTCCCCTCTGTCCTCTCCAGCCACATCTTGCTAATTTGGAGTCTTGAGAGTCTTCCCATGTTAGCTCCAACTGACGTTCAGTGAGGAAGAACAAAGGCCATCCAGAAAAGGATTAAAATTTGATTTTTTTCATGAAGGCTGTTCTTTTGAAGTCTCCTGCAGAACACAATGACTGTCACTGCCTTTGTCACTTAGAAAAAGGGGTGCATGTACCATTATTTGATGTGGTTCTAGACTCAGCTGCCCCCTAAAACTACCCTAAGGGCGAGGGATGAAGGAAAAGCACATTTTCAGAAACTCAGAAACTCCAATACCCAGAATCCTTGATCTCCCAAAGCTCCACCCACTCTCATCCTCCTGTATTCTGCATTTAAGTTGGCTGGAGAGCAATCCTAATTAGCACCTTCCTGTTACAAACAAGTCCCAGCTGACTCCACCAGCAAAGATCTAAATAGCATTATAGGGAATGACTGAATTTTCTAGTCCAAACTGGACAATCATAAATCGTAATCTGAAATTGGGAAGAGGAATACTAACATAAAGTAACCTATGACACCACAAATGTATATACCACAAAAAGATATTACATGTCATTCAAAATCCTTGCTATGTTAGAGGAACTTTAAATATATATAAATTAATCCAAACATTAAGAAAATCTCCATTGCAAAGNAAAAAAAAGGATTTACAAACTGGTGTTTAAAAAAAGTTCTCTAAAAGGAAACAAATTACATTTGCCATTAAAAGCAACTGCAAAATAGTTATGGTTCAATTTGTGTATCATCTCAACTTGCTAAAACTATTTTTGAAATAGTATTTCATGCCATTAACATGATGCCAGAGATCTGAATTGAGAAAATCTTGTGGAGAGGGATAAGGTGGAGAGAACAAAGGAGAACAAAGGAGGCAGGTTCTAAGCTGGTAACTGCTGAAGATATGATGGGGATTTTATTATCCTATTCTTTCTAATGCTGAAGATACAATGGGGATTTTATTATCCTATTCTTTTTAATGCCATGTTTAAATTTTTCTNCATTAAAAAACTTTTATGATATTTAATACTCATATTGTAGAAACAAAGACTAGTACCTTCCAATCTTTGAATTTTTCCTTTCACAGAGATAACAGCTTCAAAGGGTGAAACTCTAAGTTCAAAACANGTTCCAGTCAATGTTTCGATGAAGAGCTCCATGGTGTCATAGAAGGGAAGTTTGAAGTAAAACGGTCCCACGTTGTCTTCATTGAAGAATGGAGGCTCTTTTCTATTATCCATTACTTTGACTTTTCTAATGCCTCTGGAATATGTCGTATGCAACTGTATTCCAGTTCTACCCAAGTCAGCTCTGAACATTGGTAATATGTATCGTTGTTCATGTTTAAGTTTTGTACCTGAAAAAACAAAAATTGGTTTTTTAAAACAAATCTGTCTGTAAGACCCTTCTTTGTTAAGGTTTTCTGCATGACTTTGGCTCATACTGGTCTTCCAAACAGTCTCAACTTATTTTACTAACTTTCTCTATGTCTAGTAGTGAACTCTGCATGCCTGCCTCTGAAATCACTCCCGATGTAGACTACTCATAAAGAACAGATGTGCTTTTGATTCTTTATGGTACCTTATCAGAGCTTAGCATTGTTGCTAATATACAACACATGACTGACAAACGTTTTTGCTAATATTCAAATTCTACATATCAGTATAGTTTTGTAAGACTTTGCAAGTGTATGTACATCCTTTTCCAAAACATATTTCTCTTTTAAACCATATAAAACTTTAGCATCTTATAAATAATTACAATGGATAAAAAGAATGGCAAACAACCTAATAAGTCTCCTTAAAATTTGATCCGCTAAATAAATAACCAATGGTAATGATGTAGACACTAGATAATTTCTACTCACAAGCATACAATGGCTAATAAGTAAAAGAGACAAACACAACAGATAGATACATAGAATTAGCAGCTAAGGTGACCACTGAAAACTGCTGTTATTTGGAGAAGACCTCACATTTGAGGGNGAGGGATCCTAAGCTTAAACAACACAGATGAGTATCTTTCTGGAGAGATGAGGGAATCTCTTTTCAAAGTAGTTCTGTTAAAATGTAATTCACAAATCATAAATTGACTCACTTAACATCCTAAATTCACTCATTTTTAATGCTAAAAATGTCCAACCACTGCAACCATTATTTCCCCCAGTGATGGGGGCTGACCAAGGGCCTTGGGTATGCCAACCAAAAGTTCTAGCAGTGAGCAACATCAACAACCTCTTCCAATCACCTTTACAATATTTTCACCACCTCAAAAGCCTTACACCCAATAGCCATCACTCCCAAATTTCTCCATTGTGGAATATTCCTTTACACTGTGTGAATATATGTCACTGTGATTGGTTTAATAAAGAAGCTGACTGGCCTATACTAGGTAGGATAAGGTTAGGCCAGAGAACCAGATTAAGAGAATGGTGGGAAGGAGAGGGCAGAATCACAGGAGTTGTGAGCCAGATGCAGAAGAAGCAACATGGGAAGTTCACAGATGAGGTAAATGAGCCTCAGGGCAGCACACAGATGAATAGAAATAGTTAATTTAAGTTATAAGAGCTGGCTGGAGACACGCCTAAGCTATCGGCCGAGCAGTTATAATTAATAATAAGTCTCTGTGTGGTTATTTGGGAGTGACTGTCAGGACACAGAGAAACTCCATCTACACCCCATTCTGCTTCTCAGTCCAAGGCAACAACTATTCTACTTACTTTCTCTATAATTGCTTATTGCAGACACTTCACATAAATGAAGTAATACAATATATGGTATTTTGTGACTGGCTTCATTGTTTTGCATAAAGTTTTCAAAGTTCATCCATGCATTAACACTTCATTCATCTGGTGGATGAATAATAGTCCCCGGTGTGGACCTGGTGCATATTATCTCTCCAGGCACTGGTTTAGGTGCTTGGGTAGGTTCCAATTTGGATCTAATGCACATACTGCTATAATGAACAATCAGCTATCATTTGGAAAAGTTTTCTTTTCTTGGGGATACATATCTAGAAATAAGTGTGCTAGGTCACATGGCAACTATACTGGGCAATTTATGGAATTATTAAACTGTTTTCCAAGTAGTTTGAACCATCTTATAATAAAGTAACAATAAATGAGGGTACAGATTTCTTCACATCTTTATCAATACTTTTTATTATCTTTTTACTAAAGCTATCCTAGTGAGTACATGGTAGTGCATCATGGTTGTGATTTGTACTCTCAAATGATTCTGAGCATCTTTTATGCAATCATAGGCCCTATTAATCTCACCCTTGGAGAAATATCTATTCATAGCCTTTGCCCACTCTTTACCATTGGGTTGAAAGTATTTTTTTTAAAAAATATTCTAAAGGATAGAGGAGAAAGGGTTGTGAGAGGGAATACAGAGGAGACAGCTAAAATTAAGGGCCATTTGAAGCATAATATAGAAACCTAGTACCGTAGAAACTTCCTAAAATATATACGTATATGAAGGTGAACTAAATGAAATCACCAAATAATAGGCCAATTGGCCATCTTTTGTCACCAAATGAAGCTTCCAGTACCGGGATTGAGTTACATCTAATTGAGTTGTTGGCCAAAGGGGCCCCACGGGAATCCCCAAACAACCTAGGCTGTTGCCAAGACTGGGCACAAACTGACAGCAAGGCCCCAATGCTGAAGACAACACCTACACAAGTCATTGTACACGGAGACATAGAGCTGATGCCTGAATAGAGCCTTCACCCCTACATTCCAGCATCTTTGATAAAGGAAGGCACTCTCCATGCTATCAAAAGAGAAATGTAAAAACCAAGCCAACCACAGACCCTTTATCTACAATGGCATACTGCCTGCAAGACAGGCTAGAGCAATGGTGGCACAAAGCTGGGGGAGTAACCAACCAACAACTGATGTGATTTAATGCCTACTCCACAAGATGGAACCGAAACCCAGCACCATTTAAGACTAAATAGCCCAAGGACCTAGGGTAAAATCAAATAATACTAGTCTAAGAAAAGAAAACATATGTAGCGATAAAATGACTCCTAATGACATTCTGCTATACTCATAGATTAGTGTCTTGTTCAGCCATCATCAGAGAGGCTTCCTCCTATAGCAGATGGTAATACAGACCCACAGCCAGACATTATGCAGAGATAAGAGACCTTGGAACACTCAGCCCTAAATGGGATATCTTCATTACATCCCTCCCCCCAGAGCTCAAGGAATCCCACAGAAGAGGAGGCTGAAAGACTGTAAGAAACAGAGAGGATGAGGGACACCTGAAGAACAAGGCCCTCTACATCAACTGAGCAAAGCTCACAGGAACTCACAGAGACTGAAGCAGCAAGCACAGGGCCTGCACAGATCTGCACCAGGTTCCCTGTGCTTAGATTATGGCTTCCAGTTTAGTGTTTTTGTGGGATTCCTGAGTGTGCAAATGAGTGAGTCTCTGATTCCTGTGCCTTCTCTTGGGCTCTTTTCTCTCTGTTGGTTTGCCTTGCCCAACTTTCATATGATGGTTTTTGTTTTATATTTTATTTTGTTATATTTTTAAAAATTGATTGAATGAAAACCTAGTCACTAGTGCCATATCACAGAAGCAGCAGGTGGCAATTGACTTCAGGAATCTGGTCCACCAAAATGCAAGGCACTGTTGAGTAAATATTGGATAGGCAAGACCCCGAGGGCTTTGGCTCCAGAATGTCTCTTGCTGCTGAAGCCTTTACATGTTTGCCACTGTCATTTTTCTCTGGTATCTGGCATGGTGTAAATGGGTAGGGGGGATCCCCACTGCCTTTAATGTAGTGTGATTACCTCATGGAAATATCCTGCTCCACTGGACATTTTTACATGTGGATTATTAGGAAGATGATTTCCTCTTAAGCTGTACTGTTTAAAGTGTTATCCCTGTCCCTGATAAAGCAGGGGTTGCAGAGGATAGAAAATAGGAACAAGGAAGTGTCACACAGCTAGGACTTATGAGTTTCTTTTCAGGAAAACAATTGAGTCCCAAGAGTTAGATCAAGTTCTTTTTGATATTGGGAAATGTGTTTACGGACTTTGGTGAACAAAGCTTTAAACAATGGACTTCATGTAACTAGAAAACAAAGAATTAGATGGCTAGTTAAGATAATTGGACTGGACTCTAAAGTACAAAAAGTGAAACTAGGAACCTGTTTTTCTGGCAATAATAAAAACTACTGCCTGTGTAAACGGTTATGGCTGAAAGGCCCCTGACCTATGTCTTTCCCCTGTAATATGTAAAATGTTTAATCATGTGAGGGGATATGAAAAACATGTTGGTTTTTACTTATTGTAATCATTTACTTAACAAACAAAATGTAACCACATTGTAAATTTTATATTGCTTAAAAGATTCTGCTGCGTTATATAAACTGTAAGGGAAAAATAAAGAAGTTAGAAGGAAAACACCAGAAAAGATGTAGAAGGAAGACATCAGGAAGTAGTGAAAAGGAAGTCATTAGGAAAGCAGAAGGAAACATCAGGGTAGAAGAACAGAGTAAAAAAGAATAGAGTAGAACAAACAACAGGAAAATAATAAAGAGAAANTTTTATCCCTCAGAAAAAGAAGTCTGAGTGTTTTTCCTCGCTGACTGCATCTCATTCCCAGTCTCTCTGACTTGCAGAAGGCTGGGCCCTCTGCACATGAGGATAAAGGTTAACAACTTAAATATTAATGGAGTGGCACTGTTATTCCAGGACAAGCCTCATGTTCAGGAGGAG
>LZPO01108107.1:122700-137728 GCA_001675575.1 Neotoma lepida | reverse complement strand
ACTGTTTTAGATTCTTCATTTTAAAACACACACGCAAACACACACACACACACACACACACACACACACACACACACACATACACACACACATATCCAATCTGTACTTTTATTCTAGAGTTACTTAGAGAACTCTAAGAGTTGAATAGGAACATAGGATGGGTGGGGTGTGAGGGGTCCTTGAGAAATCCATGCACACTTTCCTTTTCACATTGTTTTATTATTGCTAATTGCAGGTACAAATTTCATGCCCGCCCCCAACTTGTGAGGAACAAGGACACNTTCAAAACAGAAGAAAGAAAAGGAAATAAGGAATTTCTGAAATAGAATCCTGAATTGGAAAGAGTACCCCCCAAAAGGGCAAAGGATCAGCAGCTGCCTCTTTGGCAGCAGGCACCCTATTTTACTCAAGCAGGGCCAGCCTGCAAATCTAAATCACACTTATTCAACACATAGTTGCCAATTAAAGTCTCCCTTTGAGTGATGATCTCTCAGCTCTGCCTGTCTCCAACCTTGGCCCCATTCCTGGCAAACNATAAGAATGGCAAAAATAAGGTGGCCATATTAAGAACACAGAGAGGTTGCCCTAAAACCAGCATGAAAGGAACGCCAGCTGATCAGAACTGCCCTCATTTGCATGCCAGGCATCGCAGGGCACAGCACTGTTCTACAGGTCTCCTTATGCCTGTAAAAGAGGACAGCAGTGTATGAAGACTCTCCCGAGTCCAGGTGTTTAATGGGTGCCTTGGTCCTTTGAGCAATGTGATAAATGACATAAAGGAAAACACCCCAGTCAGACTGAGTAGAAAATGGAGACTCCTTTGTAAAGCAATTTACAAATAACCCTGAGCAGAGAACTCATGGTCTATTATCAAGGAGTAGAGAAAATAAACACCAAATAGAGCTGTTTAATAAGAGTGACTGACACAAATAGAAATGTCACAAGCCAACCGAGGGTGACAAGTATGTTGTACAGCAAGCACTTTTGTGATTATCAAAGTTAGTGAACTTTCCTGGTCCTAATGTGTAGTAGAGAGTGCCTACTTTATTACAAGAATGTTCTAANGACACCCCAATACACTTGGTTGCCTCTCAAGTCTTGGTTCAACTATTGATATCAAGTTGTTTGTTTTGAAGAACAAGTTATAACTTGTCTGAAATTCAGCCTGAGTCCACCCCCTTACTCTTATTTTTGCATGCCACCAGGGAAAGCAAATGTCCTCGTTTGGGGTTTGCATCATGTTGAAGTCACGATGGGGTCTCTCATCTGGGATGTCTTTCTAAATGCAAAGAATTTTCTGAAGGAGTTCAAGCTTCTATGATCAATAAGAATANTCTTTTTAAAAAAATTAAACATAATTCTTCATTGATTCTTTGGAAATTTCACATCATGCACCTCAGTCCCGCTCACCTGCCAGTCCCTCCATATCTACCCCTTACCCTTGCAGTATGCCNCCACAAATAAATTAAAAACAAAACAAAACAAGCAAAAANCCCCACCTTCTCCTCCATCTTTCCAACACCTCTTCATGCATCCTAGTGGCATCTGGAGCTGCGGTGTGTCACACACCCTTTTGTCCAATCAGCCTCACCCACAAAATGTTCATTGCAATGAGTCTGATTCAAGGCCTCTGTCACACTATCTTCACTGGACCCTCATCAAAACTTCTCTCAGATATCCTGTTGTTGCCTCTAGTCATGAAGTTCCTGCGGTTATTGTTCCACAGGACTGGTCCCTTTGAGCACTCTGGCAGGTCATAGATGGGGCAGCTATTAGGGTGGGCCAACCCAAGGCCCAGGATGTGAGTCTGGGTGGTAGCTAGCTAGTCGATCCTGGCCATTGGGACCACTCCCTCAGGGGAAGGGCAGAGCCAGCTTTCCTAGACCCATGCCATCAGGGCCAGCTCTTCCATGCCTGTGATGAGAGGTGGGGTCATCTCTCCTAAGTGCTAAGGTCAGCTTTCCCCTTGATGGGGCGAGGGCAGAGTGGCTCCANCTCTCCTGTCCAGTTATGGGCAGGGCTAGCTATCCCAGGGCCAGTGAGGGACAGGGCTGGCTCAGCACGTTTCTTGGATTTCAACACATATGGTTCCTATGATCCCTGTGGTAACACAAGCCTTGGACATCAGCCCAGACCTCAGCTACTGTTGGCCACAGACCCAGACATAACCCATGTGTGGCTTCCCAGGCTACTCAGATTGATGTGGTCCCTTGGACACCAACATGGCCACAGGTGGCAGCCCAGAGCCCTGGCATTTGCATTGCCTTNGATGATATTAGGACCCATGGANATCAACTCAGACCCTGGCTGTGGTAGGTCCATGGACCCAGACATGGCCCTCAGCAGCAGCCCTGGCCCAGATAGCACCATGGCCCCAGGGGAAGCATGGCCCTTGGACACCAACATGGCCACAGGTGGTGGCCCAGACCCCTGGCATCCATANGCCACAGACATCACAGACCCCGACTGTAGTAGGACCATGGATCCCTACATAGTCCCAGGTAGCAGCCCGGGCTCGGATGTCATCATGGCCCCAGGTGGCAGCACAGGCCTCCCAGATAGGCATGTTCCCCACAGCAGAGCAGCCCTCAGACACCAACATGGCCCCAGGTATGGGCTCATAATCATGGCATCAGCATGGCCTTCAATTGGAATCATGGACATCAACTCAGACTGTGGCTGCAGTAGGGTCCTGTACCTGACACGGCCCTCAGGAGCAGCCCTGGCCCTGACAACACCATGGTTCCAGGTGACGGCAGCACAGGCTACTCAGATTGGCATGGCCCTGGTGGCAGCATGGCCCTTGGGCACCAACATGGCCCGGGCTTGGATGTCACCTTGTTCCCAGGTGGCAGCCCAGACCCCTGGCATAGGCGTGGCCTTTGATGGTATCATGGGCCACAGATATCAACTCAGACCCTGGCTGTAGTAGTGCCACTGACCGAGACATGACCCTCAGCTGCAGCCCAGCCTGGACATCACCATGGCACCTTGTAGCAGTGCAGGGCACTCAGATCTATTTGGCCCCGGCTACAGCATGACCCTCAAATCCCCACATGGCCTGAGACCCTGGGTATTTGCATGGCATTCGGTGGTATCATGAGTCACAGATATCAACCCAGACCATGGCTNAGGTAAGGCCGTGAATAAGAATACTCTAAAAGCAGACTAGCAAGTAAGTAATCAGGGATGGAGGTGGAGAATTGGCTAAATTTATCATCCTGGTTTGACATTTTCTTCTTGAAGCTTTCTTTATGGTTTAAAAGAAATGACAATCTAATAGGGCATTCAAAAGGACTCTTCTCAATGACAAATTAAGTAAAGAGCATCTTTAAGTTATAGTATAATTAGAACCTCTCCGTGACATCCCTTTGATTGTGACGGAGATTTAAAAAAGGTTCATACACATTTGCATCAAGTAATGATTAGAATTTTTTTCTGTTTAGGAAGGAGGAATTATAGGCCTGTTGTTTTCACTTATTACACATGAGTAATTCTCCCATATGAGTCACTGGGCAAAACGGTCCCAAAAGAATCCCATTAGTGTCAACAAGATAGAGTGAATCACACCATAAACTATGCAAAAATATGGCANGATGATGTCTTTGCTGATTAAAGAAATACAGTCTGGAATTTGAGGGACATTTGTTGCGTCTACTGATAGAAAATAAAGGAGTATTTACCTAGACTCCAAAAGAAATGACATGCATTTCTTGAGACAATAGCAATGAATTTTAAGACAAAGCTTTCCCATTGCCTACAAACAAAGTAACACTGGGGTAGCCATGCCCATTCGCATACTGGTTCAGTGTAAACGAAGGATTAATATCCCAGACAGTAGATGGTGCTGCAACCTCGCAGAATGAGAACACATCCCTTAGTTCTGTTTAACCTGCTCCTGTCAGCAATTTTCCTCATGTTTTCAGTTTCTTCAGTTTAAGGATTTGGAGAAAGAGGTGATAATTCTCCCATTCTAAAGCATACGTCTGTGTTTGCTTATAGATTTGAGAAGAGGTCGCTGAGGAGCTCAGAGAGCTTAAGATGGAGGGTATTAATTCCTTGGCGGGCATTATTAGCTGGCCTTCTTTTATTTGGCATGGTAAGATTGATTTCCAAAGCTTTCTGCAGAACAGACTCCAGACCAGACCCACATCCCCCCAGCAGTCAGGTCCACTCTTGCTGGTTTGCCTTGGGACCCATCTGTAATTCTAAGTGAATCTTTTTCTGGTATCTTATCAATAGAAAACAACTATTAATAGCTTCTCAGCTCCTGGCAACAGCTGGAATACCCCCTCTGTACACAGGCTGGACAAGACACTGCAGATTGAGCTAATGACACTCTTCTTCCTGTCGTGCTCCCTGCTTCAGAGGAGAATCTGTGCACATATTCTAGAAACTTAACAGAGAATGAAAATCAGTAGATTTCTTAACTAAGGCCTTGTCAATGCTCTAGATTTTGAGATGTCAATTACTGGAAAATGCTCTTGTAAGCCTGGGCAACTCCCTGGAGTAGGTCTGAGGGTCACTGCACAAGAGTATAGTTGTCCACACCAGAAGAAGGGGACGTTTTATTTTCTCTGAGAATTACTGACCCAAAAAGAAAAGAAAAATCAATNGAAGGTCAGAGAAGTATAAGGCAACTTAATTCAGTTTATTTTCAGAGTGATGGTACAACTTTTCATGTTTTGAAAATTAGGTGGAGCAGACATACAAATCTGAAGCTATGCCAAAGTTTTAAACTTCCATTTAATCAATGTGAAGCAGAGTGGAGATGGAGCACAAATGGGAAGGCTGGCAGAAAAGATGCAAACATACAGAAACTGACCAAGAAAGACACAAGTAAAAAGCAGCAGGCCCTTCTACCTNGTACATGCCAAACATAGTACACTCATGTTAGGGAAATCACAAGAAGACAATGCCAGGTAGGCAACAATAAAAGAACCCAAATCAGCTGTCTCTTATGGAGCAATATCCCATTTATTGGTCTTTAGGATATTAAAACAGAAAAAAAAATACTTTATGAGAAATAACTCCCAACCATGCTCATTCAACTCAACCTTAATTAAATTCAGTGGGTCACCCCCACACAAAAACCAAAACTAAAAAGGGGCTGGCAAGATGGCTGGGCAAGTAAAGGCATTGGACATCAAGCCTGGTGACCTGAGTTGGATCCCTAGAATCCACACGGGAGAAGAAGAGAACTGACCTCCATGTTTGCCTTTGATCTTTGGTCTCCACACACATTCCCGGGCAAGCATGGGCATACACACATAGAGACACAGGTACAGACAGACAGACAGACAGACACACACAGACACACACACACACACAATGTATAAATAGGTAAACAAATATAAATGAAATAATTGTAATCCACCCAAACAAAGNAAAAGACATAAAAGTAGGAGGGGCTTCTGGGAAGAAGGGGTTCAGTAGGAAAGGCTTCTGGGAAGAAGGAGTTCAGTAGGAGAGGGTGTGGGATGAAAGGGGGGTAAAAATGAGCAAAATACATTATATTGCTATCTTCATGAAAATGGTGCCTGGAATTTAAGTCATTTGGACTTGACCCAAAGTCTCATATTTTCCACGTCTACATTTAAGTCATGTACAAAGACAGATGGTCTTTGCCATTGTGATAAGCAAAGCACTCCAACTCTGTGGTATCATTGTCTGGAAATACTGAGCAGAAGGTAGCAAGAAAGCAATTGGTGGACCACATTAGCAAGAGGTTTATTAAAGGGCAGAAGGAGACATAGCTATGTGGCTAAGTCTTTATTATCTGAAAACATGTAACTTTCTCATTTCAGAAACATGGTAGTTATTAAATGCAAATAAAGAGAACCTTTAAAGGCTCATAAGTGTCAAGGTATGTACGTGTGTTTATGCATTTAAATGTACATTAATACATTTTAATTGAAAGGCAATTTACATACTTAAATCACCCATTAGAACCCAATAGCTTATCATTGGTAGAGAAGATAGTAAGGGCAAGACCACAGCTTAAATTCTAACAAATATGTACAAATATGGACACAGTATTTGTTTAGTTGATGTCAAGCCCCTGAACTGATCTCCTGGGCTGCAGTGCAAAAAAGTGAATAGGACTTTGTCAATTGTTACAGTTTCTCATAAACCAATACTAACAAAGATATANGTAAGAAAAACTAATTCACTCTTTAGCTCATTCATAACCCGTCCATTAAGCAGGCCTGATGTGCAAGGTGTATGGATCTTTCTACTTACAGATTGTTCTGTAATGTACAAAACTTCTATCTGTCTTCTGCATGAAAAATAATCTCACTTTGTCACCATACCAGGACCTGCTCCTTTTTGTAATTCCAGTGGGAGTCATTCACTCTGGGTTACAAGTTGCAATGGGAACCAACAGAACATTCTGCCATGGTGGAGACTCCCAAATATCACATGGAGATCTGGACACACTTTACTGGAAACAAGGCCAGAGCTTACTCAGACATGGTGGCTAGTGGTTAGACCTCCAGAAGCAAAAGATGTTTTCTTAATGAAGCACTGGGGCTGATGTCAGTTTTTCTAACAATGTTATCAGCAAGAAATGTATTAAACACATAGCCTGGTGTCTAAAAACCCGGTTTTCAACTCTGGGCACCCAGCAATGGTGCATCAATCACCACTTAGAAATCATTTGGCATCTCTGATCTGCCGTTTTCAAGGTGATGACATTTGTCACTGTAGGGGACAACAAAATTTTTATGGATCATTGTACAGATCAATGGATTTTAATATGCTTCATAAACTCTGCTACATGGTGTGAGATACAAATAGTATTTGTACTGGTAACAAAGATTTGCCTGGGAAGAAAAGGAAACAGTTTCTTTGAGAATCAAAAGAGGGTGACATCTAGGGAAAAGAACTCTGTCATAAGTCATTGTTCCAAGGCAGCTGCTTGCTGCTTAATAAAAGCCAGCAAAGATGACAAAGTAATTTCTGGTTCAAGCATGAATGCCCAAGTACAGGAGTTTATGTTCAATTGCCAGATGCTTCAANCTAGCCGCTAAATCCAAAGACACTTCATGAGCCAACAACACTCTGGTATTTCAAGCCAGAGGGCTGCATAAATGTACATTCCAACAGGAAGGGATGTCATGGGAAAATCACCNAGAAGAAGGAACTGTGAAGCTGATGAGAACAACTAGGGACTCGGAAAGAATCTAAACCACAGGCAAGAGAAGAAGTAAAATGTGAGTACAGACTGGGAACAGACAGATGGATCTGGAGGAAAAGGATTTCTTTGCTCTGAAGTCATGAAGATCAGAGTTTAGATCCTTAGCATCATATAAAAGCTGGGTGTGGTAGAGTCTGTCTTGTAATCCTAGAGCTCTTGAGGCACAGATGGAATCTTGGAGCAAGCTGGCTTTGTAGACTAGCCATTCGATGAGCTCTGGGTTCAGTGAAAGACCCTGCCTCAGTAAACAAAGTGGAGAGTGGTGGATGATGACATTCAGTGCCAACCTCTTACCTCTACATGCACACCACACACATGAACCCACANATGCATGTGTCACATGAACATGTATCCATATATACATACATGTGCACCACACACATCCAAAAAGATAAAAAAGAAAGCAGGACAACTTTTAAAAAATGGTGATTAAAAAAATAAAAAGGAATAACCCTTATGTTTGATTTTTATAGGGACCTTTCACCTCAGGGCAGAAAGAGGTTATGTTCATTTATGACGTCTTAGAAACATGATAATCCTTTGTCTCTAAGCAGAAGTTTTGATGTTGTGCTTTCAAAAATAATTGCCAATTTGCTAAATGTTTCCCTTTATTACCCCCAGCAAGAGTTAAAGCTGCAGGATATATTTCAAGGTACTCAGGCAGTGTGTATACTAAGCAGTTTTTCTTTGTTGTGTGGTTGCCTGGTAGATGATTTACATGAGAAGAAATTTAAAAAAAAACTGAGAAAGTAGATTTCCTAGTAATGTCTAGCTCCCAAGACTGGAATTATCATTGCAGGTTCTTAGTCAAAGTTAACAGAACCATAGTAAAGACCATCGTGATCATTATATATATCATCATACTTATTGGCATGACAGCATACATGTGTCATGTGTTTGTCATGTGCCAGAACCTCTACCACATGAGACGGTACCCAAGACCTCACTAAAATATGANCACAGTGATGCTAGGAAACATGCCGCTCACATTCAGTATAGATACTTTACACAGTGACTGGCATAACAGGAATCTGGATATCTAAAATGAACAGTACTGGGGAGATGGCTCAGTGGGTTAAGAGATCACAATATAAGCAAGAGAACCTGGGTTTGAAGCTCCAGAATGAATCTAAAAGCCACATGTGTTAGTACACANCTGTGATCTCAACACTCCTATGGGAACATGAGAGGCAGAGATAAGACAATATCTGGAAGACAGCTCTCCTGGTGTAGGTAGTGATAAAGAAACCATGCTTTAACAAAACGGAAGGCAACACTCAATATTGCTCTCTGAGCTCTGCACACATACTGTACACATGCATATGTCTGCACTCAGACATACATATGCACACACACACACATACACATACATGCACACACACATATGCACACATATGCACACACACACACATACACACACATGCACACACATCTCTCTCACACACACACACACACACACACACACACACACACACATGATAGAAACATAGGATGAACAAACATAGGCAGAACAAACATGAACAACTTCCCAGGCTACAGTATAGGTTTCAATATCATCACCATTTCCAACAGGCCACACAGCTAATTAGTAGGAGAAAACAGGTATTGGTTCCCACCTCTGGTTGACTCAACAGCCCTGTAAGTTACTGATTTCCATTCCAATATGACTACAGTTCACTGCTCACTTTAATTCACTGTGAAAGAGGCACTTGGGTGGCTGCCAATGCACAGGTATAAATGAGTGCTGCCTAATTTTCTTATTACTCTGAAAGAATGTGACATGATGTGTTGGAACCAGAGAGATTTTCTAGAGTCAAGGCATAAGAAGGTGGAGGAAGAAATGGGAACCTGGCTGAGTTCAAAGTGANGAGGAAAGAAAGCAAGCAAGTGCGAAAGCATAGGAAGCCACTCCATGAAGGCAGGGAAGCACCATCGGGCTTATGCCCCCAAATACGGTAACAGCTTGACAGGAGGCAAAAATGAAGTGGATTTAAAATACTATATATTGGGGCTGGAGAGATAGCTCAGCGGTTAGGAGCACTGGCTGTTCTTCCAGAGGTCCTGAGTTCAATTCCCAGCAACAACATGATGACTCACAACCATCTGTAATGAGGTCAGGCGCCCTCTTCTGGCCTGCAGGCATACATGCAGACAGAACATTGTATACATAATAAATAAATAAACCTAAAAAATATTATATATTAGAAATTTAAACCTGTTAAATGACAGATAGTTTAGAAATTAGGGGTGAAGACCATGGGCAGTGGAGACAGAATTCCCAGATTTTACTGGTATTCCTACTACTTACCATGTTGACCACAGGGAAGAGAATTATTTTCTTAGTACACTAGTTTCCCTGGACTTAATTGAAATAGTAATACATCTCTCTCATACTTTAGAACTGATGGGTACACTAACGAAATGTGTTGAGAATAACACTTGCTACGTAATAAGCACTCACTATGTGCTAGTTTGTCTTTATTGAAACTTTCACATATGCATATCATGTGCTTTGACCAAGTCCACTTCCTTATTCCCTTCCCTTCTACTCCTCCCTTTCCTCCCTACCATTTTCCCCTCTCAACTTCATATGCTCTTTTTAGAAACCCAGTGAGTCTACTTAGTGCTGCCAATCTATGCATGGCTTTGGGTCATGAACTGGAGCATGGATAGCGTGTCCGGGNCTGCATCCCTGCAGAAAACCAACTCTCCTTTTCCCAGAAACCATCAAGTGTCTAGAGCCTCATCTAGGAGAGAGAACTCATGAGTCCCTCACCGAGCCATGCTGGGGTTTTACAAAGCTTGAGCTTGTGCAGGTCTTGTGCATTCAGTCACAGCCACTGAGAGCTCATGTANGCAACAGGCCTGTCATGGAGGGAAAGCAGTTTTGCCATAGTCAGCTACTACATCTGGCTCTTACCATCTTTCTGCCCTTTCTTCTAAGATTCCCTGAGCTGTAGGAGAGGGAGTGTGCTATACATGTCTCATTTTGGGCTGAGAACTNCACAGTTTTCTTAGTTTGTGCACTCTGACCAGCTGTGAGTTTCTGTATGAATTGCCATCTACTACAGAAAGAAGTTGTCTGATGAGGATTGAGAGATACACTAATTTATAGTGATAAATACTTATGGGGAAATTCCATATTATGTCCATTTAGAGAAATAATGGCAAGAGCTTCTTTTTTAGGGTCTATGACTACTCAGTCATAGGTTCTTGACCCAGTTAACAGCACCAGGCATGACTTCCATTTGTGGAGCAAGCCTTAAATCCAAGCAGAAAGTGATTGGTTGCTCCGATGATAGTTATGCCACTATTTAACCAATAGGCGTATTTTGGTAGGCCAGTCCTTACTGTACCATACAGGATTCGTAGCTGAATAAGACCACTGGTTACTCTTTTACTGCAAATACGTGCTAACTCTTACTAAGAAGGTGGCCAAATCAAGGATGCTTCCACATTTAGCTGAGAACAAATGTACAAATTCTCATAGGCCATAATGCCCTACATGATCTCAAATGATAGCTCATTGAAGACCTAACTCTTGAGTGAATTAATCTCTTTCTTGTGTAATAATAGATAATCGTATCATTTAGATCCAAATGGAAAACTTCTACGTGAAGTCTGACAACCAGAGATTTTAGATTTCAGATAGGAGGTTGCTCTTAAGAAACTACAAGTAGGTAAAAAAANCAAAAGAAACAAGTAAAAAAACCCAAACTCTTGACTCAGAAATATTTAGATACAAATTTTGGCTCTGCTGCTTACTAGTTGTCTGATTCCAAATAAGCTTATAGACCTGGAAGTTAGTTAATTTATTTCTTATTTATTTATGTATCTCTCTGTGGTGTTTGTGTGCATGTATGTATGTATGTGGTTGCACGTGTGGGCACTTGGGGAGGGCAGAGTTTGCTATCAGGATAACTTCCTTAATAACTTTTTAACTCTATGTTTTGAGACAGAGTCCCTTTTTAACTTGATGCTCATCAATTTGGCTAGGCTGGCTGGCCAGTGAGCCCTGGGATGTACTTGTCTCTGCTTCCTCTGGTTCTATGGCACTGGGGTTACAGGTGTGTGCCACCATACCTGGCTTTCATCTGGGTGCTGGGAATCTGAACTCAGGTCCTCATGAGTATCCAGTAAGTTTGTTACTCACTGAGTAACTCATCTTCTCCATCTCTGGATAATTTATTTTTCATTTGGAATAGTCTTATGGCCCCNTACAATATAATGAGCATTTTAAGTTCTTGATAAAAGTTACCGCTCATGATCATGACAATCATGAGCACCATTATCAATCACTAACTCTATCGTCACTAAACCCACTTGTGACTGTGTCCAGGTATTTAGAGTCCCCAAATTTTCATATCTAGGCAGCATCTACAAACACATAAGGATGGGAGAGGGGAGCAAATAAAATTTAGCTAGAAAAGAAAAATAAGCCTATATAGATCTCCTAAGAAATACCATGGACTTCTAACTAGCAACTAAGCCCACTTTAACTTTACAATGAAACTATAGAAGAAATAGAGTTGATAGCTACTAATGTTGATAACAGATGCTCAACAATTTGCTTCTAGTGAATGAACCATGAGGAAATTATTATTGTGCATGACGATTTCCTTGCCAGGACAATGTACAAACACTTAGATAAGCAGTGCAGGTGCCTCTGTGTTTGCTCATTTGCAAGGGCAACATACCAAGTAGGAAAAGATGATCCCAAAAATGACATCCAGTCAAAGGATTATTATGCTTGTTGAATTCACATTCCAGACTCCCATTAATGCCCTGGACATCATCAGACACTGTGAAAAATGCTGAAGACAGGACAATATGACCCCGAACTGAGAAGATTAATAACCGGTGAATAACTAAACTAGCTCACTGATCATTTGCTATGCTGATTTCTACAGCTATCCTAATGGATTATTTGAGTAGTTTATGGGGCATAGCCAAAAATAGACTTTATTGAGGAACATGAAAGTTCAGAGCATAGCTTAAATGAGTGGCATATTTGGCTTTGAAGCACAGAATCTTTTCAAATTGTTGTTTTTCTCCCCTTGTTTTCTGTCTTCTAATTCTCCAGAAGCCAGAGATTGCTCAAGGACAAAGGGCTGCTTTGGAGAGCATCAGGAGAAACTCCTACATGCACTGTAAGACTGCTCATCTCACAGGGGCACCTGAGGCATGCTGCTGGTCTTTATATAAGTGATAAGACACCTAGGGATGTGAAGTAGCAACCTTCAGGAGGGAAACCTTCATTTTTCAATAGCAGTCACTAGACTTCAAGATCTGCATTTCAACACAGGCATGCATTTACATGATGCTAAACACAGATTTGCAATTNTCATCATGTTAGTGGCTGGGTGGCACTCATGCTCCATCTCTATTTCTTTTACAAGCTCAATTCAAGCACTCAAGAGCTATATAGATAACCTAAAACAATGAGACCTGAAAAAACGCAGGTGAACTACAGGAAGGCCTTTCTTATCCATGCTATTTGGTTCTTCAAAAACGACCAAAAGTAATTCATGCATTTGGAAGACTTTACAAGGATAGAATAATAACAAAGAAATAAAAATGATTACAAGGGATATGTGTAAGCATTGTGCTGGCTTCTTTCTGTGTTATCTCATTCCCTTCTCATCATAATTGTATTAGGGAATCATTTAACACTTCTTTAAATACTAGTGGAGGTTTTTTATTTTTTTAAGCCATAAGTCTAGAAGGCAAAAAGAATGATTGCAAGGCATTCTGAATAAAACTGGGGTTGTGGGGAAGCAATCAGACAGGCAGTGAACAAGAAACGCTGAATCTTAAGNTAGNAGTGAGGGAAAGGCAAGCAGGAAAGAAGTCCAACTTTGTACAGCAGCCACCAAACATTCCCAAGTAGTCTGCTAGAACTGCAGCAGCAAAGCTCTGATTGGCTGAATGGTGTTAGCCGCAGTTGGGCCTGCAAACTCTACACTATTCCAGGCACCCTGTTAACTAGCTCTCCCCACCCCTGAAATATGCTTAGATTTTACTTTTTAAGTAGTTAATATGGAAGAGGTTCTCTGAGCCAGAGGATAGCAGATCAGATTGAGGGTAATAGAGATATAGTGAATGTCCACATAACTGAATGCTGAGATTCCTCATCTCCTGTTCAATATGATTTCCAAAGAGACTTATCTCTCCAAGGGGAAGGAATACCGGATAGTATTTACAAGCAGTAATCAGGCAAAAGAAAAACTCTAAAAATTCTGATGAGGCTGGAGAGTACTTTCCAAGGAAATGACCATCGCATTGAATTCATATAAAATAAACTTTATGCACAAATCATAGATTACTGAACAGAAACTGCTTTAGACATCTCCACAATGACACAGGGATTTGAAAGATAGTGTAACAACATCTCCAAAATGCAAAAGGAAATTTGTTTCTACCATAGAATTCTATTCCCAGATAAATTATCATCTGGTATCAGAGAAAAAGCAAGAAACTTCAAGAGAAGCAAATGACTTTTCAGAAAAGCACTACAAGTTATACTTAAAGAAATGAAGAAATAAACAGGGTGAATGGGGGGATGGGGGTAGAAGACACAAGACCACTAAATGAAAAATCCAAAATAGAAAGAAGATATTTAGAATTTCCAGGAGAATGGTAAAGTAACAACCTAGAAAGATGGACTAGTTGTATTTCTGTTGCTGTGATAAAATACCCTGGNGAAAAGCAAGTTAAAGGAGAAAGAGTTTGGGGTTTAACTCATAATTCCAGGTTACAATCCACAGAAGCAGGGAAGTCAAAGTTGCAGGCTCTGAAAGCAGCNGGTCACACAGCATCCGTAGTTACAAACAGAGCGAAATGAGCACACGCATGCCTACGTGCTTGTTTGTGTGCACTCAGCTTGTTTTCTCTGCTTCTATACAGTTCAGGAGCCCTCTGCCAAGGAACAGTGACACCCATGGTGGGCTGGCTCTTCCCACACTAATTAATTTAGACAGTCTTCCACAGACATGTTCACAGACCAACTCAGTGGAGGCAATCTCTCATTAACTCTCTTTCCAGGTGATTCTGAGTTAAGTTGACATTAAAGCTAACCATTGCAAAAGATGCTTTATAGTATATATCTAATCATTTTTAAAGAACTTTTGAGTAGTTTGTGGTGTCATACACCTGTAATTCCTGTAACTCAGGCACTGTGACAGGAGGCTATGAGTTCTAGGCCCGGCCAGTATACACAGCAAAACAGTATACACATACAAAACAAGAGACTGAGGAGATGAAATGTTAACATTCACATAAATATCAACACCAACACACATACACACACACACACACACACACACACATACCAAGCAAATACACAACAAAACAAAACAACAAAGCACACAAAACCCTATTCCGTTTTGGAAAATAATTCAGAAGCTTGGGGTTTGCCTTAGTAACACTAATGTTTTAGAAAACTAACAAACATAGACATGCTGGAAAAGGCAGAAAGAAGGAACAGAAGATGGCCAGTGAGATGGCTAAGCAGGTGAAAGAGATTGTTACTAAGCTTGACTACCTGAGTTCAATCCTCAGGACCATAAGGTGGAAAGAGAGAACTGACTCCCACAGGGTGTCTTTTGACTTCAGTTCACTGTCACAGTGGCATGCATGTCCCTCCTCCCCACAACCATACACACAATAAATAAGTCAATTAATCAATAAAAATATTATAAAGAAGAATGGGAGAAAGCTGGGCAGTGGTAGTGCATTTCTTTAATCTCAAAACTAGGGAAGCAGGGTCAGGCGGATCTCTGTGTTCGAGGCCAACCTATTTTACAGAGTGAGTTCCAGGACAGCTAG
>LZPO01108107.1:104546-117840 GCA_001675575.1 Neotoma lepida | reverse complement strand
CTGAGCTAATGGCCAAGCAGTTGTAATTAATATAAGCTTTTGAGTTATTAATTTATAAGTGGCTGCAGGACCGCGTGGGGCCTGGCGGGACCCAGACAAAACATTCACCTACACAGGAGAATGACCCTGTAAGAGATTCAAAGAATATCAGGAACCCCTCCCAGATTTTGAAAGGGTGACCTTCACATTGTCTCCAGACTGGCTTCATGCAAGCACACAATGCTCTGGTCACAGAACCGAATCCTGAAGTAGAATCCCTGCTGTGAAGAGCTACAGCGGTGGAATGCTGCCACTCTAATGGGTGTAGACGGTTTTATGTGTATTTCCAAGTATGCAGTGGCATAGACAAATGTTTAAAGGATATGGCTATTTGGTCAGCTGCTGGAGTTCTGAATTGATGAGCTCTGAGTAGAGAAAAAGATGGAATAACTATTTGTGTTTGGAGACCGTATTGAATAACATCAGCATGTCATCAAACACTGGAATTTGATTCAGTGTGGCAACTTGATTCTCTTGCAGATGGACTGGTTGGTAAAACTGCCCACACTGTTTAAATTGTAATTTTTTTCTCCTTTCCNTTCAGAGATCATAACCTGAATTTGTTTGAAANAAATGTTCCCATAATGCAACTCCCTTGCACATGAGAGATTTCATCTTATTTTTCACCAGGAAGCTGAGTTTTACTTCCAGATAGAGTTTTTATTTTTGTAGACTTACAAAGAAATTTGAAATGAGAGTGTGTTGATGGTTCATTCCAGTGGCTTCTTAGCAATGTAAGAGAAGAGACTTTAATTCTCCATGATAAAGGCTTTTCGTTTTTGAGGTGAGAAAACTGGAGTCTGGAAGACATGCCATGTCACTATTAGTGACATATCTGTCACTAATAGATCCAGGACCAACCTACAAGTACACAGAGTCCCAATTGTTTCCCCTCTGCTGTGATCATTTCTATATTCACACAGTTTCAAAAGTTNTATCTTTGGAAGCTGAGGAGACATCTCAGTCAGAAGAGTACTTGCCTTGAAAGTATAAGGACCTGAGTTCAATCCCTAGAATGCATATGAAAAATAGCCAAGCGTGGTGATTCATGCATGTATCCCTGGGAAGGCAGAGACGGGTGGGACTCATTGGCCCAGCCAACCTGACCTACTTAGTGAGTTAAAAAAAAATCAAGGTGGATGCCAACTGAGAAAAGATACCCGACATCTTCAGGCTTCTACACACATGTGCATGTGTACCTACCCAGGCACACACATACACACATTCACACATCTACAAAGAAGAAAAAAAGTCATACATGTTCCCCGTTTTATTCATAACCTAGCACAGCATCTTCTGTTTTATTGTTTCTCTCCTGTGCTAAAGTTGAACTGCACACATTCCCAGATGGCAGTCTACAAGGGTAAGTTAACCAAGAGGCAGTTTCTTTGTCTATAATTTATGGCCTTTCCCCCTTTATATAAGAACATCTCTGCAGAAGATGGTTCACTAATGATTTCAGCTGGGAAATGACACCTTGATTTTCTGAAGCCGAGGCTTCACACAAACTGTGTCATTCAAGCACACCACTCAATCAGTTAGAAATATTTCTGAAAATGAGAAAATGGGTTCACGGGTGTTTTGTGACCATGATTTCAATACCACTAATCTACAGTGTCCCTGTTGGTTTGGCAGTTGACAGGAATCCCTAGTCAGCAGCTGGGAAAGGCAAAGTCTTTCTAAAGACAGGACTAATTTGTTTCCTGGTGAGAGGTGACAACCTGCCTCCATTTGCTTCAGATTTCTCAAAGATAATGACTTGTGTTTTCTTGTCCCAATTAACCACAGACTGCTGCTGGGACATGCTCACGTCCATGAAGATAACTGAGTTTCTTTCCCACTGATAACCTCTTGTTATAGACACTGGAGAGAAATGCAGATTCACTATGGAATCATAAATACAAAGAGTAGATACATCCACGTCTCCAGTTTTCTCACATCCTTAACAAGCTCAGTTTAGATTACCTAATAACTTAATAACTGGAAATAATCAAAGTAACACAGTTAATTATGATTGGCATCTGCCTAATTGTATGACTTACTCTCAACTAGTTCCTAAGTCTAGACATTTGAACAGGATATTAGTTACTGGACTCCATAAAGCTCCAACACATGATTAAATATAAAAGAGATGCCTTTACTGGATACTATTTTAGAATATGCTACTTGAGACAATATTATTCCATATTATAGAACAACCTTTTCTTTCTTTCTTTTTTTTTTAAACACATATTGCACTGGTGATAATGGCTAAATTGATGCCAGAGGAGAAGAAAAAGCTCTGTAAGAGTTGGGAATAAGAAAACAAAGTCAACTATAAGTAGGAGCCCACATTTCTCAGGGGTTAGGAGAACACTAGGGCAGAGATCAAAATCACGGGATGCTAGCACTTCAGAGACAGAGACAGGAGGGGCTCACAGGTNAATGTTTATTCAGGGAAGGTCCCGAGAAAGCTGAGATGAATAGAAAATCCCCTCAGTAGGACACTCAGACCACACATTCTCTCTGATGCATGGATTCTTTTTGTACGGTTTCTCCAGAGCAGAGGTCCAGTCTGAAATGAATGTCAACAACAATAGAAAAATCAGGAATTTCATATTTTCAGTGGCCTACTTGTTTGCAGCTTTTTACCTTGCACTGGACATGAATAAGCCCCTGTAGTTACCTCCCATCTCCTCTGCTCCTGCCCTCTCAGGTCACCTAGAGTTTCATAGCTCTTTCAATGTCTGCAAATAATGACCATCCCTTCCCTTCCCCCTTCTGTGAGTCCTCTGTAGCTTAGCCAGCCTCACTTCCCATAGCTGTTCCTTTTATTGTTAGCCCAGATGCCACTCTTCAAGCTGATTTCAAATCTTAATGTCCATCTGGAATTAAAAGNAATATCCTTCCCTGGTTTTATTGCCCCGAGTGCTATGGTAGATCTTAAAGGTTTCACTTTTTTGCTTAGGATACTGTATTACATTCTAGATTTAATTTGCATTTTTAGAAAGCATAGAGTGTAATTGAGCCATCAATTGCTTTATGGTCAACTAAAACCTCTAACACAAGCCTGACCCTGAAATTCATCATGAGCTTAGAACCTGAATGCAAATCCATATTTATGATGATTAAAATGAAACCTGTCACATTTGGCTCCCAAGATGATCTTTTCAAGGTAATTCTGAATGCTGATTCTGTCATTTAATCTATCCCCTAGTGATTCATATGATCAGAATTCACTCTGCATGTTATCAGCAATGCCCAGTGCTGCTGATAAGAAATTTCAATAGCAAAAGGTTGAGGAAAGGAAGTAATAACTAGAGGTCTACCTCCACCATTGACATTGCTGTCCTCTATTCAAGCCATGTGGAAATTTTAACCTGCAACACAGCAATATTGCAAAAGGTGGCCTGGGGGCTGAAGAGATGGCTCAGAGGTTAAGAGTACACGTTGTTCAAACAGACCACTTGAGTTTGCTTCCCAGACNTCGATCAGGTAGCTCACAAACACCCTCAATTCCAGCTCCAGGAATCTGAAACTCTCTTCTGGGTTCTCAAGGGTATCTGCATTCATGGGTACATACTCACACACAAACATACACACACATAAATAAATTCTTTTTTTTTAAAAAGTGAACTGTACAACGTGACTTAGTTGTACGAATGATTAAGTTGTATCCCTTCTCTGGAAGGGTTTTGGGTGGAAGTTCATCCACTTTCATCTGTTCTAAAACAAAAGTTTAAAAACTGTGGATCACTTTGAATGATGGGATTATCTATTTCTTATATTTCTATAAATAATGTATAGATTTTTTATATAATTAATAATGCAAAATGTTGCATAACTAATACATAATACAAATTTCTTATGTGTGTATCTATTAATCACTTTCTAAATTTTCCTCAAAGATGTAANAATTTCCTGTGAAGTTGTTATCAGGATCATTTAGCTCCAGTTCATAGAATCTGTTTTATTTCGATTAACAAGAAATTAAAACCACGAGTGCCTATACTGTCCTCAGTTCCTGGAGTACGTCCAGCAGTCCTTCAGGGCCCTTGTCTATGATGTGAGCTCACCCCAGTTCTGCATTGTATTTTCCTTGAAGCTTTAAAACATTTTTGAGATTAGCATGTAGGTGTTAGACATCACTGTGGCATTTTTTTTTTTAAGCAGAGTGCGTATTTGTGATTCTCCCTTCTCTCATCTCCCACATTCCTCTGCTACTCCAGTCTTTTTCATGTCCCATGTGTAGATTCAGGAAGTGTTTTGCCTTTAGGTTATTATATAACACTCCTCTGACTGGCCTTACTTTTGCTTTTAACTCTTTATCTTTACTAAGACTTACTTTTATTATTCTAAANTTTTTTTTTTTAAGCAGAGTGTGTATTTGTGATTCTCCCTTCTCTCATCCCCCACATTCCTCTGCTACTCCAGTCTTTTTCATGTCCCATGTGTAGATTCAGGAAGTGTTTTGCCTTTGGGTTATTATATAACACTCCTCTGACTGGCCTTACTTTTGCTTTTAACTCTTTATCTTTACTAAGACTTACTTTTATTATTCTAAACATTTGTGTATATGTGTGTGGGTTTGTGCACATAAGTTAAGATGCCTGTGGAGTCCAGAAAAGGTACCAGATTCCCTGAAGCTTGAGTTATAGGCTATTGGGATCTATTTGACATGAGTGCTGAAAATCAAACTNGGGGCAGCAAGTTCTTCTAACAGCTAANCGATCTCTTCAGACTTTACTTTTTACAAAAGATATTTATTCAGTACATGAGTTTTGAACATGTATATATTAGTGTATGCATACCTGTGCATGCACATGAAGGCCAGAAGAGGATGTCTAGCATTTTCTATCTATTCTTCTGTGTCAGAATCTCTCCCTGAACGCGGGGTTCATGTTTTCTCTGCTAATCTGGAAACTAGTGAACCCCAGCAATCTTCCTGGCCCTCCCCAGCTAGAAGTTAANGTTACAGGTATTTGGGAGAACACCCAACTTGTTGTATTGGTACTTGGATCCAAAGGAACTCTAGTCCCCACGACTACAGCTCAAATACTCTTGACTTCTGAGCCATCTCTAGTCCCCACGTTTACTTTTCTTGACATTATGAATTTTATTGATGTGTTAATTTTGATTAGTTTTCACTTNTACTCCCTTTGCCAGTTACTCANTGCCCTTCCTCCACATCCCTTGCATGCTGTGATGGTTAATATGGATTACCAACTTCACGAGCTCTAGAATCACCTTGTAGANAAACCTCTGGGCACAGATTGGGTTAATTGAGGAGGGAGGATACGTTCTAAATGTGGGCAATATCAATCTGTGGATTGATGCCCTGGACTAAATAAAAAAGAGAAAAAGCAAGCTGACCAGAAGCATTTATCTGTCCTTGCTTCCTATGGACACAATGTGACCTTGCCATCTCAAGCTCTTNCCGCCATGGCTTTCCTCTATGATGGACTGTACCATGAAACTGTGAGCCAAAATGATCTCATCCTTCCTTAAGTTGCTGTTGTCCGCTATGTTGTCATAGCAATGAGAAAAGTAACTATACATGCTCTTTGAATACACCTGTCCCTGCTTATCATCCACCCCTATAGCTTTAGCTCTTAGCCTTGCAGCTTTTGCTCAAGGACAATCTTTGGGAACCTAGTTAAAGAGGAAAATTCTGGGTCCCATCCATGGATCTTCTGGCTATGTGGATTTGGGGAACAGTCAGGGGTTGTATGTTTATTTAAAAGCTCCCCTACTGCTCGGATGCTTGTGGTCTTAGCTTTCAGTAGCCTAAGAAGGAGATGGCTGGGTACTGTGTACCGGGTTAGCCTCACATACTGGAACTGCATGAGAGAGTCTCTTTAGCAACAATACNGGCCATTATTCTTAGACATTCTTTGGTTTATGCATCAGGAAAGCTGAGGCAAACAGCACAGTGATCAAATGTTCTCCCTACATTCTATGCAAAGCCAATGGAGACAGATAAACATTGTATCAAGAATGATCAGGGTAGGTTAAGAACATAAATATGGAGGAGAAGGCACTGTTGATTAGACTCTGTGCATCTTAACTGGTAAAGTAGAATCCAAGCTTTTCCTGCTCCTCCAAACTTCTGAAGAGGGAAAAGAGGCAAAGTTAGTAAGGTGTCAGCTGACATGTTTTCCAGTTTGGAAAGTCTTCAAAGCAAATGTTGTCAGTCTTCACTTAATAACAAGTCTTGCACTTTTGCACACTGATTATAGACCCAAGAGGAGGCCATGTGAAAAGTCATCGCTGCTCTCAGTGTTCTGCCCACACTTCCTGTCTTACACTGTGAACCCAGGAACCTACTTTCAGCTGCTCAAATGGATGCATAACTGAGAAAACCATTTTAACCTTTTAGAAATGGCCCCTGCTAAAGTAAATCACAGAGAGATGATGGAAATGTTAATTAACTTGCTTTCATCTTGGTCAGATTCTGTATTTAACCTCAAGGCCTAGAGTCTTTTGGGTGTTTTCTAAGATCTGATTGCCTATGACAGCCAGAGAAATTCAATCATGGTTCGGTGAGGCTGCTCCTTTGGGAGAGTCATACCCCTCTTGCCACTGGTGCAGNAAACAAATGTCAAGAAAGGAAGGGTAGAGTCACTTGTGAATTATTTGGACACATTTCCTTTCTGGTTCAGGGTTTGTAAAAGATCAAACCTTCTCTTTCAGAGCTGGGAGCAGGTGTTACAACCTCCCTCCATGGGGCCACCTCTCTAACAAAAGGAGAGGGGTTATTTAACACAAGCATACACAGTCCATGTGCCCTCTGCTTTCTGTGCCCATGAAAACTGCCAGTGTGACAAAGCAGGAAACCACGTGAAGTTCAGAGACAGGAGCAGGAGATAGGGTGGCTAATTTCACTCTTGTTTTTATTTATTAAACAATTAGCCATTTAAAATCCATTTCCGCTAAGGAAGGAAGTAAACATTTAATGAGCTGAAAAGCCCAACATAAACCATGTCTCTCCTTGGGTAGAGGAATAGCTCTGTGGAAAGATGACTGATGTAACCTAAAAAGATGAACGCAAGAAAGAGATGGATTTTTATTTATGTGTTTAAAAATATATAACTTTAATAATGCCGAGTATGTGTGCAGAAGTGGTAGCAGAGGTAGGTCAGAGATCTATGCTTTTAATATCAACTTCCTCTCTAGTAAGAATTTTATCGCATTAATAGCTAAATCATACTGATTGTAAACCAGCTGAAATGAGGCAATTAGTATGGCCTATGACAGCCATGAAGAATGAAATGTGAGTTTTCCGATGCAAGCCAGATGGATATCTTCAATATATTTCTTATTATCTGCTTGTGGTAATAAGTTCAATTAAACTGAATCAGTATAACACAAGTGTCTTTGAATGGCTGGAAAAGAAATTAATTATGTGCTTCACATTTAATGAAGCTCCAGAGTCATATTGTGGTGCCTTTGTTTGTTTGTTTGGCTAATTCTAACTGGTAAATGTTCATTAAGAAAAAAACAATCCATTATTTTATCCTAATTATTTTTTAACCACAAAAGAAAGCATTTGCGTGGAGCAGGTTAAGTACCATTAGTACAAAAGTTGTGTCTGGTGTACAAGAGGAGGGTGAGAAATAGAAAAGTCAGAACTGCTATCTAAATGATATCAGCTGCAGTATGGAGTTCTGATCTGACCATTCAAATTTCCGATGTTTCAGCACTATAGCAACAATTTATCAATACTCATTTCTAGAATTATCAGTTTTCAACACATCATCATATACCCTTACCTTTTTCCTCTAAGAATATATATTTAAAATTCTATGCAAAAAGATTATGAGTAACATTGCTAACATCTTTCATATTGAGAACACGCAACAGACTCTGCCAGCTCCAACTGGACCAAGAGATGAGTCATTGTTCTCCTGGTCAATCACTCCAGCCTCTAGGCTTTAGGCCCAGGGCACAACCCATGCCCCCCACCCATTGCAACCTCAGTTGCAGGCCGGCAGGCAAGACCCCTGCAGGCAGGTCTGACTACAACTCCACCCACCACACCCACCCATCTACCTGAGATGGCAACTGCTCCCTGAGACACAGACTCTGCCAGCTCTGATTGGACCAAGAGGTGAGTCATCGTTCTCCTAACCAGTCACCCCAGTTTCTAGGCCTTAGGACCAGAGGCATAACCCATTCCCCAATACCCCCACCTATTGCAGCCCCAGTTGGAGGCCAGCAGGCAAGAATCCAAGGGCAGGCCTTCCCACTACCACCCACCATTGGACCCTGTAATCTACAAGACCCACTCTGTCCCCCAAACTCACCCATCCACCCAAGAACCCAGCAGCTTCCTGAGACACGAATACTGCCAGTGCCAATTCGACCAAGAATGGCTCCCTGAGACACAGACACCATTTGCACCGATTAGAGGAAGAGATAGATGGGTAGATACCAGTGCACAAATACATTCAGCAACATGAAGAGCAATATGGCACCACCAGAACATAATGGTTCTACTACAGCAAGACTTGAACATTTCAATGTAGAAGAAGCAGAAGAAAATTACCTTAAAAATGACTTTATGACGATAAAGGCCTTTAAAGAGGATATGAAAACTTTTCTTAAAGAAATTGAGGAAAAGACAAACAAAAAATTGGAAGAAATCAATAAATCCCTTAAAGAAAGTCAAGAAAACCAAGAAAAATCAATCAAAAAGGTGAAGGAAATGGTTCAATACTTGAAAACCGAAATAGAGGCGATAAAGAAGACACAAACTGAGAGAATGCTGGAAATGGAAAATCTGAGTAAATGAACAGGAAGTACAGACATAAGCATAACCAACAGAATGAGAGAGATGGAAGAGAGACTCTGTCATTGAAGATATGCTAGAGGAAATAGATTTGTTGGTCAAAGAAAACATTGAAGCCAACAAAGTCATAACACAAAATGTTCAGGAAATTGAGGACAACATGAAAATACCAAACCTAAGGATAATACGCATAGAAGGAGAAGAATACCAGCTCAAAGGCACAGAGAACATATTAACAAAATCATAAAAAAAACTTTCCCAACCTAAAGAAGGAAATGCCTATGAAGATACAAGAAGCTTACCGAACACCAAATAGACTGGATCCAAAAAAAATCCCCTTGCTACATAATAATCAAACCACTAAACATACAGAATAAAGAAAAAATAGTAAGAGCTACAAAGGAAGTAGGCCAAGTAATCATCAGAATACCATCCGACTTCTCAATGGAGACTCTGAAAGACAGAAGGTCCTGGACAGCTGTTATGCAGACACTAGGAAACCATGGATGCCAGCCCAGANTATTATACCCATCAAAACTCTCAATCACCATAGATGGAGTAAACAAGATCTTCCATGATAAAACCAAATTTAAACAATACCTATCCACAAATCCAGCTCTAAAGACAGCACTAGAAGGAAAAATCCAACTAAGGAAGTTAGATACACCCATGAAAACACAGGAAATAGATAATCCCACACCAACAAATGTAGGCAAAAGTTTGTCCGGTCCCGCCCGGCTCCCATGGCTGCTTTGACCCAAGTAAACACACAGAGGCTTATATCATTTTTAAAGTATGGCCATGGCAGGCTTTTTGCTAGCTAGCTCTTACATCTTAAATTAACCCATTTTATAAATCTATGTTGCCACGTGTTCCACGTAGCTTTACCTGTGTGCCATTACATGCTGTTCTCTAGATGGCAGAATGGCATCTACCTAGCTCTGCTTTCTTTTTCTCTCTCTAGTCCGAATGTCCCACCTAACCTTATTCTGCCTCACCATTGGCCAAACAGCTTTATTTATCAACCAATCAGAGCAACATATTTTCAGAAAGACATTCCCATCATTTCACCTTTTCTTTCTATTTGAAAGTAAGGTTTTAACTTTAACATAGTAAAATTACATAAAACAAAACAATTATCTAGCAAGAATTACAGTTACAATATCTATTTGTATTTGGTAAAAATAAAGAAAATATTCTATCTTATATTTTTAAGTCTAAAGTTCTATATTTAACTTATTTTTATCATTACTAAGGAAAACTATAATTATAACTATCTAGTCTTCAACTACATCAAGACCTCAGAAGGATATAATATTACCTAAGTAAACAGGAAGAATATTGTAAACAACTTTCAAAAATCTAGAATGACAGAGACAACTGTCTGCCTGGACAGTCACCCAAAGTTTCTCTGTATCCTTGGGGCATCCATCTTTAGCCTATAGGCCCAGAGTTTCTCAGTCATTTTTCTTTGTGCCCTGAAGAATGTCTGGCAGTTTCTTCTGCGAAGCAGGAACCTGAAGGACCATATCGTCTTGCAAAGTTCAGTGGTCACCTTCCTATGAGTCCTGCATGTCCAGTCGAAATAACAGTTTTTCAAGCAGTCTAGGCAAGAACAGTTTTTTGTCCCAATGGCTATTTTTTCCAAGAAGAAGATAAACTCCATATGGAGTGTCTTCAATGCCCATCTTTCTCTTTGAAGTAAATGGGTGCTGCCAGGAGCAGACGTGTCTCACTGTCCAGAAAAGCCTTAGTTTTTAAAACATTTTAAAGGCCATATTCTGTAGGTCTTTAAAGTGTTTGAAGATTATCTACCTACTTGAAATTTATTTATGTATATCTAGAAAACTTAACTAACATGAGTATAAGTTTGACTATCATAGAAGACTAATTATTAATCTGTATTTTTTAATTATCCATTACAATTTAAATGAGTTAAACAAACATAATAAAGATTTTTTTCTAGGCTACTTCCTGCTGTTAAAGGGTGCTGTATTCTTATGGGGATCCTGAGAAAATTAAGAATTATGATCAAGTCCTGACTGAAATAGTCTGTGATGTCTGAGCCAGTTGCCTTGAAGCTGTTTTGGATGTTGGATCATTTGGGCCTCTCAGGGGGTCTTAGCTGGTCAAACCATATTAGCCTGGAATCAATCCACAGGTTCTCATCTTCTGTGGAAACAAAATCAGAACCCTTTTTCCAAAACAATGTATCCTTAGACATAAATTTTGAAATCGAGATACCTTTAAAATGTACATATTGATTTACCTCAGCAGCTTTTACAATCAAATGTCTCTCTGCAGTTAAAAATCCTAAAGACAATACAATCCAGATTCTCTGTGTAATATCCATCTTTACGTGGCTCATTATATTACTTTTANTGTCTCTTTAAAGACTTTATTTTTTAAAACTATCTATTTTTTATACAACTGTATATATATATATATATTTATATATATTTCTCTCTCTTCCAAGCCTACGTACATTTTTAACACACATTGTAAACCATTTAGTCTTATTACATCTGAATCTGTGTTATTGTGAATCTATAATCCTTTTCTGACAATAAGATTTTAAACTGCTAAACTGCATGGCTAAGATTGAAGCTGCAGCCCTGGCTGCTGACTCCGCCCACTTTAGCTTTTCAACATGGCAGAGCTAATCTATCTCCAGCTCTGGGCCACGTGCACCAGCAACTCTCGGAAGCAGTCGGTGCACACCTCCATCAAAGCAGCATACAGCCCAGAAAACTCTCTCTCTCTCTCTCTTTTTTTTAACTAGGAAAAGTCAAATCAACCAGGCAAACATGCCAATGTGCATGGTGGTGGGAATCTGCCATGCTGCTCTCAAGCTCGAATGCTGCTGCATCCCGCAGCCCTCCTGAGACACAAAGCAGGAACCTGCCCTTGGCTCCTTTCCAGAATCTCTCACTAAGTTCCCCCAGGCTTCAGGTGGAAATTGTTGCCCCATGCCTGGGCGCCAAACAATTCCCAAAGAATGGAAACACACAACACCACCACCAAAAAATAACAGGAATTAACAATCACTAATTAATTAATATCATTAATATCCCTTAATATCAATGAACTCAATTCGCCTATAAAAATACATAGGCTAACATAATGGATATGAAAACAGGATCCATCCTTCAGTTGCATACAAGAAACACACTTCAACTTCAAAGACAGATACTACCTCAGAGTAAAGGACTCGGAAAAGTCTTTCCAATTAAATGGACTTAAGAAGGAAGCTGGTGTAGTTATCTTAATATCTAACAAAATAGACTTCAAACTAAAATTAATCAAAAAAGATCAAGAAGGACATGACATATTTATCACAGGAAAAATCCATCAAGATGAAGTGTCAATTCTGAACATTTATGCCCCAAATACAAGGCCACCAACATTTGTAGAAGAAACATTGGTAAAGCTTAAATCGCACATCAAACCCCACACACTAATAGTGGGAGACTTCAACACCCCACTCTCACCAGCAGACACATCTGCCAGAAAGAAACTTAACAGAGAAATAAGGAAACTAACAGACATAATGACTCAAATGGATTTAATAGACATCTACAGAACATTCCACCCAAACACAAAAGAATATATCTTCTTCTCAGCACCTCATGGAACCTTCTCTAAAACTGACCATATACTCAGTCACAAAGCAAATCTCAACAGATACAAAAAAATTGGAATAACCTCCTGTATTTTATTGGCCTATCATGGCTTAACACTAGAATTCAACAACAACACAAATTACAGAAAGCCTACAAACTCATGGAAACTGAATAATGCTCAACTGAATCACCACTGGGTCTAGGAAGAAATAAATAAATAAATTAAAGACTTCCTAGAATTCAATGAAAATGAAAGCACAACATACCCAAACTTTATGGGACACTATGAAAGCAGTACTAAGAGGTAAGTTCATAGCTCTAATTGCCTACATAAAAAAGTTGGAGAAATCTCAGACTAGTAACTTAACACACATCTGAACGCTCTAGAACAAAAAGAAGTAAACCAGGTGAATAGATACCAGGAAATAATCAAACTGAGGGTTGAAATCAATAAAATAGAAACAAAGAGAACAGTATAAAGAACCAACGAAACAAAGAGAAAATCAACAAGATAGACAAACCCTTATCCAAACTAACCAAAAGGCAGAGAGAAAATACCCAAATTAACAAAATCAGAAACAAAAAGGGAAACATAACAACTGACAATGAGGAAATCCAGAGAATCATAACATCATATTTCAAAAATGTGTACTCCACAAAATTGGAAAATCTAAAAGAAACGGAAAATTTTCTGGATAGGTACCATATACCCAAATTAAATCAAGACCAGATAAATAATTTAAATAGAACTATAACTCCTATGGAAATAAAAGAAGTCATTAAAAGTCTCCCAACCAAAAAAAGCCCAGGGCCAGATGGTTTCAGCACAGAATTCTACCAGAATTTCAAAGAAGAGCTAATA
>LZPO01108107.1:88650-100044 GCA_001675575.1 Neotoma lepida | reverse complement strand
GGTCAAAATATATTCTGTTATAAGGGTCTAAAGTTAAAAGCTTTTGTTGTGTGTTAGCAGCCAAACGTCATTGCTGGTTACTGATTTCTGACTGATCCCCAGTCAAATCTGGACAAAACCTTGAATAATTTTACATGTAAGACATAGACAGCTTCAAATGCATTTNCACTGCCCCTAAAATGGTTCCAACTGAAAAGATTATGTTTTCCATCCGTCTCTCTACACAGGAGAGGGTTGATAGTTCTCAATGTCCCATTGAGTTAACACAGAAGATTAATTTTATATAGCCCACACTGGAGATACTATACACAACNTATGGTGCTGGGAAGAAATTTTCATTTCTGTCTTATACGTGTATGTATATTTATATGATTATATGTAAACATATACCTATACATGTATGTAAGTGATGGAGTCACTACACACACACACACACACACACACACACACACACACACGGATGAATGTACTTGAGGAAGCTGCTATTTCTAAACATGGCTGAAGTTTCGATGAGATGAGCAATGATCACGACATCTGGCAAGCAAGCAATTAATTGAGTGTTCACTCAGTCACTGGAACATCTTCGGTGTGCAGGGTTGGAAACAAGTGCAAAATTCACGTTTCCTTAGGAGTATATGGGGTCTGAGTGAAGGCCTGCAGATAACTCTATCACTGCTCCTTGAAGTAAAAATTAATTCCTGTCTTATTATGAGTATGATTATATATAATAAATTAAAAGAAACAGATGCACAGAAAAGAACTCAGCATTCAGGTGAAGTTATGTCAAACTTTTAGGTTGGCCTATCTCAAAAGTTAGTATCTCAACACATTAGTAAAGGAACAGCCTGGGAAAAAAGCAAGGTAGAAGTCCAGCTGGATGAGCCTGGTCATAGTGGAAGGTTTGTATGTTACAGAACCCCAGTGAATGTCCTTCACATTGTAGGGTCTTCCNAGCTTACTATTTCTTGTAACTATACGAAGTTGCACAAATCCTATAGAATTAAGCTGAATACACTGCTTGGTAACTGGCCAGAGTTTTCATTCTGTGGCAGTTAATTACCTATTGCCTCTCTGTATTTTCAACGTATGTCCAAGTTATGAGGTTCACTCTACTGACTCCGGAGTGAGANNAATGTCCTTGGAAAGAAATTTATCTACCAATTGTAGTTAGTCATCTAATGGGGATTTCCAGCATGCAAGGTTAGCATGAGGTACAAGCAGAATTGTGTATGGTTGGGTCAGAGTACGTCTCACTTCAAACTTTGAAGAGTTATTTAAGGAAAAGTTATCTGAAGAAAGTATCCACATACANCCAAAGGATTGAATAACAAATATTTAAGGGCTTGTAGGCCAAGAAGCAAAGAGTATGTATTAGCAACTCTACATTCTTGCTACAGTTTAAAAGCACAGTTATGTAAATAAATGGACTACGTGACTTCTAATTACACTTTATTTATGGATATTGAAATATCAGTTTCATAAAATTTCCACATTCAAAAAATAGCATTTTTCTTTCCCCAACCAGTTAAATATGTGANTGCTATTCTTAGCNTTGGAGTATACAAAAACAGGCAGATGGCTGGATATAGGCTACTGGTCATGATGTNCAAATTCATCCATTCTGTAACTCAGGTGAGCATAAAATAAGTTGGAGTCATCATTTAACATGTTTTTTTTTTCCAGGTCTTATCCCTGGATGTGTAGATGCAGAAGGTTAGGGGCAAGGCCCAGGAGACCTGTGTTCCCATGAAGCACTCTACCCAGTTTTTACTTGCTAGGGGACATGGACAAAGTCCTTCATTTGTAGGAGGATGCCTGTCAAAGTATAGACTGAAACCAGTAACCACAGTTACACAAGGTCANTTTGGAGGTAGTTGGGCAAGATAACCAAGGTAATCACATCCATGGCTTTAAGAACCTGCATTTCAGGCTGAGCTCTGGGGGTGATCAGTAGAAGATAGGGCTGTTATTACCATGCTTATCTTGTCCATCCACAGCCAAGACAAACACTCTCAGGTGCCCTGCTTTAGGCCTGTGACAAAAATACCTGTCATATAAAACCTGTGTAGCCATGAAAAACAGCACACAGTTACCTCTGGTATGAAGTTAAAAATGAATTATTGAGTCCACTCCTACCTGTAAAGGCAGCCAGCCCTTCTTATAGATCTTAATAACACTGACATAAATGCATGTCATGTAAAGGTAGCTGGCCCTTCTCATAGCTCTTAATAACATTGACATAAATGCATATCTTTGTTTAAAGATAAGTAGGATGTTTTCTGTTAGAATTGGGGAGTCTAATTGAGAAGTGNTCTTGCTTAAGGTTAAACTGCAAACAAATTCCAAATATACTACAACTAGCATCAAAAATAAAATNAGCAAAACTTAGAAATTCAGACAGTAGGAGGATAATCAGGAGTCTCCTGAGTACCTGTCAGAATCCCACAGTCTGGAAGCCTGCACATGCATGATCAGAATAGTTATCCCCTAGATGGAGACTTGCCAGGGATTTTTTTAAACCTCTTGTCTCATGTAGAGGAGATATCCCCTTCTCCTCCCCTACTTAGTTGACCCCATGTCTGAAAATATCTACCTTCAGCCTTTCTCCAAATAACTGGGCCAGACCTAGTGAGTAAGAGAATTGAATTTTAAAAGAATGACTAATGACACAATTATTGTAAAAAGGTTAGGGGAAAAATGTATTCTGATGTCTGGCCTTCCCAGAGTTCTAATCCCAGGCATATGAAGAGATCAAAATGAACACATGCACATTTTAAGGTTAGANAGNAACTTCTCTGATAAGTCAATCTCTTTGTAGATCTGGAAAGTGAATTAAAATACAGCAATATGTCATATGCCAGGCTAAGTGGCCACAGTTGTGCTAAAGGTGTGGGCTCGAGAATTTGATGTGGGNTTGANTACTTGGCACAGTTCATGCNGAGTTCAGAATGGTTTTCCTTTGCCTTTATTGTGCTTTATCAAGCAGATTTCTCAATTGTATTTCTCAGTTTATGTTACCGTCCATGGTAGAGACTTGGCAGCATAGCAATCTCCATACATATGGGCACTGCCCCTTTAGACCAGTGGAAGTCAGACTCAACCACCGAGAAACATGAGAGCTTCCTAATCACCTTGGACCTTCCTTAAAGTAACAGGATTTTTATCTTCCAAGACTCTACTGACCAAATGAAGTTCATATCCCCACCCCCATATCACAACAGCACAAGAATCAGAGGGACCTGGTGGAGAAGTTGATTATTTCTGAGTGCCAGTGACCAAGTCCAGAGAGACCACTGAAGCACATGAACTCTGACTAGGCAAGGGGGTCCTTGGCTGGGACACCCTGACTTTATTGTTCACACACGAGCATGTCTGTCTCCCTCTCTTCATATTTCCCATGTTCCTCTTCTCCTAGGCCTTCCTCTTTTTTTATTGTTCTGAAGACTTTAGGGTTTTTTTTTTTCTTTGTGTGTTTTCTAAGTCAGTATCTCTAGTAGTTCAGGCTAGCCTCAAATTCTCCATTTAACCAAGGCTAGCCTTGAAACACTGATCATCTTGCCTCAGCCTCCCAAGTGCTGGTATGATAAGCATGCAGAAATTTGGAGTTTTTTTTTCCATGTGTGTAGGTGTGTGAATNTTCTTGGATGTGCAGGTGTACATGTGTGTGTGGTGTGTGCAGGTGGACATGTACATTGTACATGACATGGATGTGAAGGCCAGAGGCAGACATNCAGTGTGGTTCTCTGCGAGCTGTCCACCTTGTTTTCTTGTGACAGTGCCATGCCAAGTGGGCTGAACTGACTGGTTGAGAAACCCCAGGGTCTCCCCTGCCTGGGAATTACAAATGTATATCACCAGGCCTTGCTCTTAAAATCTGTGTTCTGGGGACTGAAAACAGGTCCTTATGCTTGCAAGACTACCATTTTACTGATGGAGCTGCATTAGCCCAGTACTTAGGGCCAGAATGCTCTACACACACCTTTATTCATCATAGGCAGGAAATCCTAATCCTATCCTATGTCCTTCTAAATCCACTAGAATTCACTCAAAAATGGCTCTGGAGGTGTAGTACATCTGCAGCCACACACACACATCACACTCACTACTTTGGCATGTCCTTTTGTAACAATGAATACTTAATTCTCTTACATTTGTTGACTTAATTAAATGTATTTTAAGAGTGTTTTTTTTTAATTCATTGCTATTAATAGAAAACTACTGTTTTCCTAATACACACCAAAACACATAAATGATTACTAAAATTAAAAACATTTAACTGTGAACTCCCTGGAACTCTTGTACTATAGTTGAAGAACTACTGTTCCAATCTTATTAGATGGCAAGAAATAAATTAATTTGCGATGATAAGTAAAAGCTATTATCTCAGCAATATTTATATGTATACAAATATGAGGTGGACATGATATCCTTCATTATGGTATATCTGGAAGCTTTATGCTGTGGGGACATACAAGATGGNAGCAGAGAACTGTACAGTTGGTTGAAAATAGTTCCTCCATCTTTCTCGTGGCACTATGGCATATGAATTCTGATGAGAAAATACCCTACTCTCCATAGTGAGGCAGGGAAATCTGATTTCTATGTGTATCTACAACCTCCATCTCACTTTCCTTTTCTAATTATTCGACTGGATTAGAAACTTCATTAAGTGTTCAATGATTTAGAATGTGTGCATAGAAGTTTTATTATAATATGAATAACAACAATGTCAATAACAATAACAACCACCACTATTTCCAGGCACTCCTGCTTATTACTTAATGTAGATCACCACAGCCATGGAAACCATGCCAAGAGGCCAGCATGACTATTATCTCCATATAGGCTACTAATCACTCCAAGGTCGTAGAGCTATTAAGCAGAAGAAATGAGACCCAGGCACATCTCTTTGACTTTAATCTTGGTCTTTAATCATAATTTAACACTGTGTTCTGGAATTCACTTATATCTGCATNAGTGGGATANCATCCTAACAGGCCTGAGCTTGACTACCAACTATCTCTGAAAGCTTGGGCTCTCNTTTTTGGTCCTAGTCAATCACTACGCTTCCTCCGGCATCTGACATAACCATACATTGACAAAGGCTTTGAGCTGGAACTCTATGGTAAAAATATTAGCTACCCTCTTTTTCCTTTGCCCTGTGAAACAGAGTGAAGCCACAGTCGTATGCCTAGAGAATAATTAATAAATCAGAATAGTTGTAGTCCATCTAAATACAGACCTGCCTCTAACNAACTCTCTTTGGCTTCCAATTCTCCATCTGTGCTGANAAAGTATATTTGTGCTAAAAAGACTTTTCAAGATGACAAAAAATTGTCAATTTCCAATGCCAATGACCCTGACATATATAATTAGGTGAATTTTTTAGCTTCATGCTTAAGTTATAATTGAGGTAAATATTCTTTTTGAATATTTTTGCTTGCCTTAGGCTGTCTTACTTCAGAGAGGAAGCTACAAATAGGTCAGTAAGAAAGAATATGAAGTGACTCATCAGAATGCANTGCACATCAGCAGGAGAAAATGGCCTCAAATTTTTCTTGTAGAACCAGGGAGAACTTGCAGTCAGATTTCTGGGCTTAAGTCCATCCATTTGTGGTGACCTCCAACAAGTCACCACACTGAGTGTTACTTTTATTCAAAGCACTATCAAGTTTCCTGCGACTAAAAAATCCTAAGACTGACTGTGCAAGACACAAGGTTGATAGAAATTCAAATGAAATGTAAATTAAGATCTCATCCTTTATAATTCTCAACACTTCCAGCAATGCCATGGTGTTGGGACAGTTCCACATCATACGCTGTGCTGAAAGCATAAAGGACTTTCAGTCATGAAACATAAAGCACCCAGACTAAGAGATGAGGGACATTTTATTTCCTTAAAACTGACAGGGATGGCTGGATGACTTAAGCAAAGCACAGAGGTGATCAAAATCCTTTATTACTTGGAGAAGTCATATCCATATCTCTGAATACCCAGGGCAGCTCTTTGTAAAACTGCCGGTGTCATTGTTTAAGCAATGTTTGCTAAAAATAGTACTTGAATCATGAGTTTTTAATTTGTTAGCACAGGGTTCCTAGACATGAATTTCAAACCTATAGAGACTTGAAAGAAATTTAATTAAAGGACTGCAGATAACATTCGTTACAATACTATAATAGACACAATGGCTGTAATTCTCAAATTGTATTGGATGATGCTGAAATAAGATAGCCTTTCAATCATATTCATTACCAACGGTTCTCGAAGAATTGTTAATCATATCATGTTTGCTGTGATGAATTAATCTAGCAACAGTGATATCTATACATATTAATATGAACACTGCCACGTCTATAGATTCTATTATTAGAAGTGAGACACATGAGTTCTTTGAGTTAGCCATTACCTTTCACGATCACATTTCCAGTACTGCTGGCAGTTCCGAAATGGTTAGTGGCTATACAGGTGTAACTTCCAGCATCCGATTTAGTCACATTGATGATTCTGAGGTTTCCGTCTTCAGAAATGGTAATTCTGAAAGCAAAATAAATAAGCAAAATGTTGTAAAGTTTACCTCATGAGAAATGATTTCTGTCATTCTGTTGTCTTTCACGTTGTAAATCATAGTTACATCATTTGACAGCCTTGTCTGTTTTTAGGAAGTTTGTCTACGTATGCATAAACATTACTTGGATGTGTTATGTGTTTAATGCTTTCCCTATTTTTCTTGCTAAAAACAGTCTCAAACTTTGGTTAGGATAAAAATTATGAATATGAGATTGGTTATAGCTATTTCTCTTTCTGTAATAACTCTGCCCATACAATGCAAAGGGAAATCTTGAAGACCACCATTAGTTTTAAAACTGCTAATGAAAAATTAGAAAAGGGCATTGAGGAGAGAGCTCACTTGGTGAAATGCTTGCCATGATGAGGACCCAAGTTCCATTGCCAGAACCCACGTGAAAAGAGCCGGGTCACATGGCATGGGCTAATAATCCTAGCAGTAGGAAGGCAGAGGCAGGTGGATGCCTGACACTGACTGGTCAGCCAGTCTAGCTTGCCCAGTGAGCTCCAAGTGAGTAAGAGACCTTGTCTTAATAACTAAATTGGTCAGCATGTGAGGAACGATCAAGGTTTACTCCTGGCCTCCACATGTACACCCTCATATCCTCATGAGTGCTCGCTCTCTCTCTCTCTCTCTCTCTCTCTCTCACACACACACACACACACACACACACACACACACACACACACTGTCTCTTGCTTGTTTTGTTTTGCTTTCAATGACCTTTAGTCACACTGGTCCTTATAAGTTCCTAGAGTATTTCAGATCTGTTTCCACCTCAGGGCCTTTGAACTTGCTATTCTGCCAGACTTGGGCATTACCTCCTGTACTTGAAATTTTCCTGTGCTTGCCCAGCACCAAGGTCCCACAGCCATTTATAAAATTCTTGTGTCCTGCCTGACCCTGCAACTGCTCAGTCCCAAGTAAACAGACAAAGGCTTATATTATTTTTAAATTATGTCCATGGATGGCCTTTCGCTAGCTAGTTCTTACATCTCAAATTAACCCATTTCTTTAAGTCTATATTTGCCACATGGCTTGTTTTTTTTACATCTTGCTTCTCCTGGTGGCANTGTCTCCCTGTTCTGTCTTTCTCCTTCCTCTCTCTAATTAGAATGTCCCACCTAACCTTATTCTGCCTCACCATTGGCCAACAGCTTTATTTATCAANNAATCAGAGCAACACATATTCACAGCATACAGAACAACATCACCCATCATTTCCCCTTTTCTTTCTATTTAAAAGGAAAGTTTTAACTTCAACATAGTAAAATTACTTATAACAAAACAGTTATCAAGCAAGAATTACAGTTACAATATCTAGCCCATTTATATTTGGTAAATTTAAAGAAAATATTNTATTTATCTATATTTGTAAGTCTAAGGTTTCNTATCTAACATCTTTTATCATAGCCAGAATGATGCTGTGATACCTAAGAACGTCACTCAATGATCAGCTTCGGAATGAAAACTCTCCAGGACAGTTCTAAGATGAGATGGGCATCATACTATACTTCTATCCAGAATCTCAGACAATTTTATCCATTTCTAAGACTAGCTGCAGACTCTATGGCTAGCCTTATTGAGGTCTAAAAATTTAAGCTCTCTTACAGGACCCCACAGAGATACCGTCTAAACAGTGGGAAATAACTATAAGAAAATGACGTTCCTCTCCCAAATGTTTCATTTTTCTCAGGGTTATTAATGGATGGTTGTAGGGTTGGGGGTGGAACAATAAAATTTGGACTCAGTATTCTTTTTTAGAAAAGAAAATGGGGAATGGATAGGTATAGGATATNAAGGTAGATTATTGTATTTACTAGTAAACTAATTCAGTAAAATAGATAGTTTAAAATAGATAAATAGCCTTAGATAGTTTGCACTGATATGGATTCTTATATATTGATACAAACTATTTTTATATTCTTATTTAAGATAATTTGTATATTGATATAAATACAGAACTATATTTGTTTTACATATATTTCTACTCTTGTTTGAAATATTTTGTATATTGATACAAATGTAAATTTGTATTTATCATACTATATATATGTTCTACCTCTATTTAGGATATTTTGTATATTGATACAAATGTAAATTTGTATTTATCATACTATATATATGTTCTACCTCTATTTAGGATATTTTGTATATTGATATATATTTAGGATTATTGTCATATTGTGTATTGTACTATATATACATTCCTACTTCTGTTTAAGACATTTTTATATATTGAAACAAATGTAAAGTTACTTTTATTATACTATATCTGTCTCTTATACACATCTAGATGTGTATAAGAGACAGATATATACATTCCTACTTCTGTTTAAGCTATTTTGTATATTGTCACAATCTTGAGGTCATTGTTTTTATACAGTATATCTGCTTACAGACTGTTTATCTTGTTAATGTGAAGTCTTAGTCCTTAAGTTATTTTAGTAGAGAAGATTTACTGAGCTATAGACACTCATGCTTTTCTTTTTTTTAGTTATTTTTTTATTAAGAAAATTTTCCCTTCATTTTACACATCAATCAAAGATCCCCTTCTTCCCTCTTCCTCCTAGTCTCCCCCTCCCAACCCACCCACTCTCCCCCCAACAAGAAGGCAAGGCACATCCAGTAGAGGCAAGTCCAAGCCGCTCCCCCTGTCTCAAGGCTGCATGAGGTGTCCCATCATAGGTAGTGGGCTCCAAAAAGCCCACTCATGCACCAGGGATGGGTTCTGATCCCACTGCCAGTGGCCCTCCAAGCAAATCTAGTTATACAACTGTCTCCCCATGCAGGCTCCAAAGCTGTTGATCCAACTTCCATGAGTTCCCACTAGTTTAGACTGGTCATCTCTGCAGGTTTCCCCATTATGATCTTGATGTACTTGATGATACAATCCCTCTTCTCTCTCCCTGACTGGACTCCTGGAGCTCTGCCTGGTGTCTGGCTGTGGATCTCTGTATCTGTTTCCATCAATCACTGAAGAAAAGCTCTGTGATGACAGTTAGGGTATTCACCAATCTGATCACTGGGGTACAGGCTTGTCATTTCTATAGTTATGTTAGTTAGGTTCTTCAGACTTACAGAAACATATGTCAGATAGGTAATCTTCAAACACTTCATAGACCTAGAGAATATGGCATTTAAATGTTTCCATAACTTAGAATTATGTTGACATGAGACACAATTGCTCCTGGCAGCACCAATCAGATCCCGAGGGAATGTTGGGCTTCTGAGACATTTCTGTTTGGAAGTTTGTCTTCTTCCTGGCACAAAATGGCCTACCAGGCAAAGAACTGCCCTTGCCTTGAGTGCTGACAGTACAAATATTGTCTCTTCTGTACTAGTGGGACACAAGGAAAAGCAACTATTGAACTCTGCCAAGATGGGGTAAGATAGTCTTTCAAAAAACCTGCCTCTGAAAATGGTCTGTCAAATACTCTAGGCTTGTAACCAATTCAAATGCACCAACAATACTGAGAAACTCTAGGTGACTGTCCAGGCTGCCAGCTGTCTCTGTCTACTCTCGCAAGATTCCCGAAAGTTGCTTGCATCCTTCTCCCATTTCTCAGGTATTATTATATTCCTTCTCGGGTCTTTGATGGAGTTGAAGACTAGATAGTTACAGTTACAATCTTCTTGTATCTTAGCTAGAACATATTAAGTACTAGATTCAGGTTCTTCAGGATAGAANACGGTTTGGAATGGTTTCTGTAATGTGCCCTTTACCTATGCTCCAGACTTCTCTGGATTTTAGTATGTGTCTCTTGTTTGATGTTATTCTTGTTGGTTGTAGTTTCATTTTTTTGTTTATGTTATTACTNTTTGTTTCTTTTTAGACAGTCCCTGATAATTATTCTTATTGTATATAGTCTACATTAAGATTAGAACCTTCATATTTAGACAAAAGGGGGAATTACAGTGGTATTTGCTCCGCCCATTANCCTGGGCTATACAGCCCAAAGGAGGTGGTACTTGTTGCTTTGGTATGTGACCTCTGATATGGATCTGCAGGAGTGACACAGGCCCTTTCTCTCGGCTCCTGACTTTGAGGTGGATTTTCTCCTGGTCAGATTAGAGGACAACTTCTACTGCCTACTCCATTCTGTAATTGTGAGTGTATTTCCTCAATTTATATCTTAATAAATTCTGTTACCCCTTTAATAGACTCACGTGGATTTATCATAATAATCTCCCTTTGTTGGTTACTTGTTTCTTGTCCTGTATCTTCTGAGAGCAAGGACAGTGTTCACNTTATGATTTAACTTGCATCTGGTACACTGGATAAAGTGGACTAAATGCCATATAAACTGTTGTTAAGTGCTAGAGTGAATGGGTATTCGACATATGTAAGTCATCACGCCACTGGNTACTAGTAAATATTCCAGCCGAGGATCTAGAATGGGCAGAATTTCACTTACCAGAACTTTTGACTGGGCTTTTTCTATTTTTAATAAACATAACTGAAGGTTTAAATTTACTGTGTTACAGACATGGTGTTTACTATTTTAATGAAGCTATAGCTCTTCTCAGGGTCTGTTCCAGATTCTATGAGCAAGTGAGCTAGAGTGTGGAGAGCTTAACAAAGGATGATGGAATCATNAAGATGAGCATTTATACATTACTCACATCAGTTCTGCTTGTTCATCTTTGTAACCTCTGGTCTCCTTGTCTATTAAACAGAATTTATTAAGCAAACCNGATTGGCGATTGGCTCTTGGAAAGAATAGGTTCTATTTCTAACATGTTCCCTGATATTTACCAATCAGCAGTGTCTTTTATCTTTTTGTTTTGTTGATTATTAATCAACTAATTTGTTGTTGTTCTGTTT
>LZPO01108107.1:68239-82996 GCA_001675575.1 Neotoma lepida | reverse complement strand
TTCCTGAAAAGGTAACAGACATAATGTTAGGCATTGCTACCTGTCAGCTCAGGAAAACTGGTGGCATGGTAGCATTGTCACATGAGGCTTGGCTCCAGATATGAGTGGACTGCAAGCTCCAGGGCCCACCAGGGTTACCATAGGCACAGTTAAGACTGCATCCTCTCAACTAGGGGTCTCCCATGCTTTTTGTTGAGGGATACCATAGAGTGTGTCAAACATCCCCTCATTGTGAGATCAGAGCAAAGGTTGCCTAGCCCTACATGTGTGCTTCATTCTGTATTGAATAGTCTCTTAATTCAAATAATTGCGATATTTAATGCAAAACTAATTGTGACAAATGGGAAAACAGGGTGTTATACGGAACACATCTCTTCAGGGCAACAANAGCCTGGAGAACAGCAGTGGCTTTGGGAATCAGATGAACTTCTCATTGAAGTTCCTACCTGGCCTCTGTGGATCCTGCAGATTGTTAGCTTCTTGGTTTCCACTGCTACCATTTGTGAAGTACTTGGAGCAGGAGTTGGGGCAGCCTTTGGGCATAAAGCTACAAGTCCCTCTCCTTCAGCTCTCTGTACAGACTTACCCCACAGAAAACAGTGTAACAGAAAGGGAAGTTAGGAGGATATTACCATCGCAAAGTTTCATATACCAAGTAGCTTCACCCTGGGGACCTGCTATTTCACAACTCAGGAGTCTGAAGTCTGATATTACTGAGTTTGTGCGTTCTACAGGAAAGCCCAATGGCTCAAGACAGGCAGATTTAGGTCTACTTAGATGCCCACCTCTCCCTTTTTCCTGGTGGTGACTGGTGACCACCCTGTTGTCCCTTATCTTGTGGCGACAACTCTCAGTACTCTGATTCTGTTATCACATGATATCCTCTCTATGCGTCCTTCACATTGTCTTCCCCTGTTCATGTTTCTGCAGTCAATTTCCCTCCCACTATGACCCTGATAACTGAATTATGTGATCTGTTCTGACCTTACTGTAATCTGATTCATCTGTAATGATCATTTCCATATAAGGCCACATTGCAAAGTTCTGAGTGAATATGACTTTTAGGGGCACATCATTCAATCCATCAAGTAAGAACACACCAGAGCTGTTGGTAGTATGTGACCAACTGGCTTGAGGTAGTTTGAATATAATTAGCCCCATAATTTCATAGGGAGTGGCATTATTAGGAGGTGTGGCCTTGGTGGAATGGGGATGGCCTTACTGAAGGAAGTGTGTCACTGTGGGGACAGGCTTTGTGGTTTCCTAAGCTCAGGATACCGCCCAATGTTTTAGTCTGCTTCCTGTTGCCTGCAAGATGTAGTACTCTCAGCTACTCCTGTGGCACCACCTCTGCCTGCATGCTGCCATGCTCCCCACCATGATGATAATGGGACTGCATCTCTGAAACTGTAAATGAGCCCTCTCAAATGTTTTCCTTATAAGAGTTGCTGTGGTCATGGTGTCTCTTCATAGCAATAGAAACCCTAACATGGCTTCTATACCCCTTTAGAGTTCTCAGAGGAGGGTGCAAAGTAGGAACTGAAGAGGGAATTTTGCTTCTGTAGGTCTGGTACCAGCTCACATGCTTAGTGCACAACTGCTTTGCTGCTTGTAAAGACTCTTGTACCTTCTCCCATCANTAGCTAGCAAAGGTTCAAATTGTTGCTCTTTTGTGATGTAATCCAATTCAATATGGAGCAATAAGTAGAGATGGAATACAAAAGTAAAACATTCCAGTAGAGGGCTGGAGAGATGCTTCAGCACTTAAAAGCACTGGTCACTCTGCCAGAGGACCTGGGGTTTAATCCAAACACCCACATAGTGGTTCATAAACTGTCTGTTAATTCCAGTCCCAGGGGATTCAACACCCTCTTCTCACTTCCAAGTGCAGCTGCATACATGAGGTACACAGCCATACATGCAGGCAAAACACCTATATATATATATACATATATATATATAAATTTATATATATATTTATATATATATATATAAAAGAAAAATAATTTAATTTTTTTAATGCCCACAAGTAAAGGAGAATAAAGATTTGGCTGAGACTTGAAAAATTCTTCAATTCACTAAGTTGATTTATCGGTGGATTATGTCTATTTCTATCTTTTTTTGTGATTGGCCAATTAAGATTTGTTTTGATATTAAAATTACAACAATTTCAGACAGTGGAGGCTATTTAGTTTCTTTTGTTGCTGTTTTAGTTAGGGTTTTTATTGCTGTGAAGAGACAACATGAACACAGCAAAGAAAACATTTAATTGTGATGGCTTGCTTATAGTTTCAGAGATTTAGTCCATTGTCATTATGATCGGGAGCATGTGCAGGCAGANGTGGTGCTAGAACTGAGAGTGCTACATCTTTTTTTTGTTTGTTTGTTTATTATGGGAATTTTTTNATATATATATAATTATATTATAATCAGAAAGCTTTAATAAGAATTGATGGTTGGTTTTGGTTTTCTGAATCTCTATCAATGGAACCTACCGCATGGCTGTAACAACCTGGGGGGTTTTCTCTAGTGCAGCAATCTTCCAGGAGATCCTTGTACACTTTAGTAATTCTCAGAAGCTCTGAGGTAGAAAGTTCATTATGTCTCCTGGAGTATTCATGAGTAAACCTGAGGTATGCAAAACATTTATTATGTTAGAAAGAACATAACTATACCTATTATGTTATAGGAAAAAAAAGGACCCAACTCTGCTTTTAATGAATCTAGTAAGATCTAACACTGTGTCTGTTGTCAAAGCAAAATCTGGAAGTTAGTCCATTCATAGAACTCTTTGCACAATTTTTTTTTCTGTATTATAGTTCAGACTAACATTCTTTCCTCATCAAAGAGGATAGAGTTGTTGGAATTATTTTAAAACAACACTTAGAATAATTTAACACATGATACTGTCTATCAAAACTATGTCATGTCTGAAGGATTCTTTTTTTCTTTACTTTTATTATGAAAAATTTTTCATTCATTCTAGACACCAATCAGAGATCCCCTCTTCCCTCCCCGATTCCCCCAGCCTCCCCCTCCCAACTCCCTCACTCCTCCCCCAACAAGAAGGCAAGGCCTCCCATGAGGAGGCAAATCCAGTAGAGGCAAGTTCAAGTCCCTCCTCCTGCCTCAAGGTTTCAAGAGGTGCCCCATCATAGGTAGTTGGCTCCAGAAAACCTGCTCATGAACTAGGGATGGATTTTGATCCCACCACTAGTGGGCCCCCCAAGCAGATCAAGCTACCCAACTGTCTTGCTATGCAGAGGGCCAGCCCAGCCCTATGCAGGCTCTGTAGCCATTGATTCAACTTTCATGAGATCCCACTAGTTTGGTTTGGTCATCTCTGCAGGTTTCCCCATTATGATCTTGATGCACTTGTTCATAGAATCCCTCTTCTCTCTCCCCAACTGGACTCCTGGAGCTCTGCCTNGTGCCTGGCTGTGGATCTCTGCATCTGCTTCCATCAATCACTGGAGAAAAGCTCTGTGATAACAGTTATGGTATTCACTGATCTGATCTCTAGGACAANCCAGTTCAGTTCAGGCACCCTCTCCAATGTTTCTAGTAGTCCAAGTTGGGGNCATCCCTGGGGATTCCTGGGAACGCTACATCTTGCAAGCAACAGGAAGTTGACTCAAAGTCACACTGAGGGAAGCTTGAGCAAAAGAGACCTTAAACCCCACCCCAACAGTGACACATTTCCTCCAACAAGGCCACACTTCCTCATAGTGCCATTCTCTCTGGGGCCATTTTCTTTCAAGCCACCTCAGCTGCTGTGACAAACTATCCAAGAGAACAACTGGAGGACAGAAAGATTTATTTTGGTTCACAGTTTCAGAGGTTTTGGTCCATGGCTGCAGGCTCCACATGTTTGGGTGAGACATCAGAGTGGCTGGAGCATGTGTCCGAAAAGTGTTTTGTTCCCTCAAGGAAGACAGGAAGCAGGAAGAGTAGAGCCAGGAGGATGGGGAGCATGCATAAGTCTCAAAGCCCTGTCTATAATGACCTACATCCTACACACTAGTCCCCATCTACTATGTTTCTACAACTTTCCCAAATAATATTACCATGGAGGTCAAAGGTTAACCATGTGGAAGACAGTTTGTATTCAAGCCACAATGGAGGTGCAGAGCAAAACTGAGACCTACGGTTTTCTGAGCTTCTCTGAAAGAAGAAGCTGTGAGGACAGCTGTGCCTTTTTCTGTCCTTGAAGCAGGAGCCCTAGAGCGTAGTGCTGGGGTCTAACACCAGGAGATACTCACAACACTGGACTGGTGGAGAGGTGGCGATGAAGACACAGAGATAAGATTTGTGCATTCAGCTAATCAAGGGGAGACTGACAGAGGTGATAAGTGGACTGGGAGGAAGCTCCCAGATTTGTGTCATTTGAGGGATTAGAAGAGTTGGCTTGAATAATTAGCATTGGTATATATACCACACATCTACCTGGCAGCAGGTAACACTAAATTTGCCTCTGAAGAAATAAAAAGGATTTGCAGTATATCTTGGTTANNTTTTTGTTGCTATGATAAGACATCATGATCAAGGCAAGTTATAGAAGAAAGGTTTTATTTGGGGCTTATAGTTTCAGAGNCTGAGTTTATGACATCATGGTGGGAGTATGGCAGCAGGCACTTAGACTTGAGCAGTAGTTGAGAGCTTACATGTTGAGTCATAAGGATGAGGCAGAGAGAGTGACACTGGGAATAGTTTGGGGCTTTTGAAACCTCTAAGACCCCCCCCCAGTGACACACTTCCTCTAATAAGGCCACACCTCCTAATCCTTCCATAATTGTTCCACAAACTGTGGCCCAAGCATTTAGATATGTGAGCCTCTGGGGGCCATCCTCCTTCAGACCACCATACTCTGGTTTGAATTAGTTCAACTTTCCTTCTACTTTCCCTTTAAGTGGTATATGCCCAAGCTTAGATATTTAATTTTAAAAGATCTAAGCATCCCCAGCTCAGGGAAGGAATGAATTCTGCCAATTTACAGCAAGTAAGATTGTTTGGGGGTAATGTGCAATTTAAGTGAATTGCCATGGAAGACAGCGTTACACCCACTGAAAGGCAAAAAGGATGTTTTGATTACAAATGTAAATGCAGGCCAGCAAGANGAGACTCAGTCCCAAGGCAATTTCAAGCAAAACCATCATTGATCTTCTCATGTAGTTTCTGCAGCAGCAAGAGACATCACTATTGAACAGGCACCCTGGTGACAAAGTTCCCTTGGAGATAATTTGCTTTTTGTCGTAAGCCCTGAGTTTAATAAAGCACAGAATAAAATGTGTGTATTTCAGTCCACCAGAAGAACACCCAGTGATCCTGACCCTGCTGCCCCTGCCCACAGCACTGCGTCCAAGAGAAAACAGTCACGATATTTAACCTGCTTTGATGTAGGGCTAGCTTCCTCCTAACAAAGCCCTGTAAAATAACCCAGAAAGAAGCAACTGCCCAAAGTGGAAGAGTAACAGTGAACATGGAGTTAATTATAATATTCTCTGGACAATGCATGACAGAGGAGGGAAATATTTTTCTTGATCTACTAAAACTTTGTCATTTTATTTGTTTTTGTAAGTATACAAGACTAAAAAAAAACAAATCTGGGAAGAGGGGGATGATACTAGCGGCATGTTTGGCTCTAAAATTTGTTTCTTAAATTTCAAGGTTTAATTTATGCAAGGTTATTTGTGTCTCCATTAATACAAGATTTAGAATTCCTTTCTTCTGAGAAATTATGGCCCAGGACAATCTTAGCATAAATCTACCAGACATCATGAAGATAGATGAGGGGAAGAGGGAGAAAGGTAATATATTTCATTGTTTATAATTCCATATACTTCNATCAAAGCATCTTAATAAGTAATATTACTTTCATAATGAGAAGAAAAAGCTTATTAAGGGCATGCATAGATTTTTATATAGCATCCTCCTAAGGCTCTAGAGCAGATAGTGAGTGAAGGAATAGTTTAATAAACAAGCTCAAGGACCTTTAGAAAGGACGGGCAATAAAAAAGGAAGCATGGACAAAAGGACCCAGGGGAGAAACTAAGTGTATTAAGTTGGGGGTTGGACATGAAAGGGACTCAGCTTATTAAGGACTTTCAAATTACTAAGTGCTACTGTTGGGTGGCTGTAGCTTCTAAAAGCTCATTGAATTGATACAATTTCGAGTACGAAGATTATTCCAGAGAAGTGTATTAAAATGGCCAAGATCAGTATCATCAAGTGAGAGGTGGAAAGGTGTCATAAGCCCAGGTTTTCCCACCAAGTTTCTATTGCTTCTATTATTCCATCCTGTGTACTACCAGAAGGGACACAAACACAAGACAAGACACATCCACATTTAAGGNATTTTTCCTTGCACTTTCCACTAGAGATTTGTTTATAACTAGGGAATTTTTTTTTCTAGTTTACTTATCAAAATGTCTTTTCTTTTCCCTCAAGACCTTTTCTTGAGAAGTTTACANTTATGCTAATATGTCTGACAGCACAGGAAGGAGCAAAGAATGTGTAATAAGAATTAGAGGCTGGAATCACAGAATGACCCATTACCCCCAAGTAACTGAAATACCAAGAAGGCAATATTAATTATTAACCATCAAGGGAGCATACTACACAGATTATGTAAGTCACTGCACAGAAGTTGTGTCCACAAAGCAAACAGCCATGCCAGTGATGCCAGAGAAAACCTTGTCTGAGTTGTATTGCTTCCTCAATTCTCCNTCCCTCAGTAACTACAGACAAAGCTGTGTTTGCTTTACCCCTCATACCAGGGAATACCTCAAAGGAATACTTTGCAGGGAATACCTGCAAAGTCTTTCTCAGAGGAGAAATGAAGGATGAATGGCCTCATTCTTGCTTATGTCATGATAGAATGCCATTGTCAAGGTTTGGCTGAAGTGCTTGATGGTTTCCCTGTCCTGAACACCAGCTGNACCTTTGCCTGTTGTGAAAGAACACAAACTCAGGATCCTAAAAACAGTCACACAATCCAGCCTTTCTCAGACTCCACACACGCTCTGCCCTCCATCTCTGCGCTAGTCATTCAAGGCAGCTTAAACCTCTGGTTTCAAGTTGGCTAGGCAGAGAGCTTGAGAAAGTCTTAACACACTTAGATCCCAGTTTGCACCTTTGGAAAGGGAGTCAGAGGGCTGGGGAGATGGCTCAGAGGTTTNGAGCACTTGCTGTGCTTGCAGAAGACCTGGGTTCAATTCTCAATGCCACATCNGCTCACAACCATCTGTGACTACAGTCCCAGGAGATCCAATGTCTTCTTCTGACCTCTGTAGACACCAGCATGCACATGGTACATACATACTTCCAGGCAAAACACACATGCACAGAGAATAACAATAAATTTAGAGAATAAAATAAAATTGGGGTCATATTGATAGCACCTTAATGGAATCTGAGTCTTGAGAAAGTTAAATGTGAAAATATCTCTGAAACACTTATCACCACTGCTGCTGAGTAAGCAGCTGATAAACGAGGTTGCTGTGATTACTTTTGTGATTATTTTCCACATCATTATCATAATCTGCAGTCAGTTAATGTTTTCTTTAAAGGGCTCAAAGTTGAAAATTACAGCAATTGAGTAAGGGAAATATAATACACCTATGACAGATGGAAATCAGTATCTAGCCACCATAAATGGTGAGAAGAATAAAAATAAATATGATGAAAATGTAAAGCATTGAGTTCATCAGGTACAGTTTGTTGTCTGCCAAGATTCTGGGCCCAGAGGCAGCAGCTATTTTGGTATAAGAGGGATTGCCTGGGCTTCCAAATTGTTCACACATACTAGAACCAAATTGAATTTCTTCTTCCTATTCTCAGAAGGATGTGCATGGACTCTGTGGCTGTGCGCTATATGCTGCTGAAGAACGCCCGGGGACTTGGAGGGATGCAGCCTTCAGCTCTGTGAAACATACTCTCCATCAGCCCTGCTCCCACACATTCCTTGTGCGACATTCTGAACATCAGTGTGTGTTAGGCAGCTTCTGTTCCTTGCAGCTCATAGCCCTCCACAGTTGCCCANTCAATTCTCTTAGCTTGTGTCAAACACTGGTTCCCCACACAACCACCCCATCATTACAAACANTCTCTACATACCAGGTCCTATGCTTTAGTTTTCTTTCTGTAGTCTTATTACTTTACATCATCAGGCAGATAGTCAATACATTTATTACTGTGTTAAAATTCATTTAGTTTTAAAGGATATCAGACACATTGGTGACTTCTTAAGGTTAAAAATTTAATGTATGGGCTGGACAGATGGATCAATGGATTAAAGCACTTACTGTGGACTCATGAGGACCTGAGTTCAAATCCCCAGGATTATGTGTGGTCACAGGGATGCCTGTAATCCCAGACAGGGGAATCATTGGGCCTTGCTGGTCACTAACCTAGATCCAGATTCAATGGGAAACTCTGTCTCAAGGGAATAAGGACATTTGGCCTTCACACACAGGGCTGCATTCACATTTGTCCAAACACTGCACATACACAAAAACCTCTGGAGTTTTAAAAACATGTTAATGGATAAGTGTATTTCAAAGATTTCTTAAGAACCCAAAGCAAATTATAATATTCTATAGATAAAATGTAACTATTCATATTACTACTAAAAGTTTATGGGCCTATTATTGTCTCTGAAGATTAAAAAGCAAAATAAAATGAAACAAAATCAATCAAGCAAACAAACAAACTGCAAAAGAAGTCACTGTCCTTGGGCAAACAGGACAAAAATTTTAGTTACAAAGGTGTGTAAGCTACGTTTACTATTGTTAATACATGAGTATTCTCTTCCCAATGAAATCATTTTTATGTGCACTGTTCCTTCAAGTCTATTTTGCAGAGCAAGTTCCCTGATCAACCCAAATCCTTGCAGCAACCCGTCTTCCTCTCTTCTCTCAACTATTGTACTCAACTATCCCCCACTCCCCACACATGAAAAAGAAAGCTATTTCTTTTAAAGAAAGACTCTTTATTCTTTTCAGACAAACCATCTAAAAAGAACTGTGAAGTCACACAGGTAATGGGTTTCAATAAATAATTCCCAAGATGGCAGAACATTTAGAGACTTGATATATGGGGCCTCTCCTACTTAATAGCCCAAATCTGCAAGGTCCTTTTCCTAATTCCAAGGGGAAGCTGGTGACAGAAAAAGGGAAGAGTTAAGAAAGGAGCAGGAAGCTTTTATTATTGAAAGTTTCTTGCTGGAGAGAGAAGCTAGTAATTTAGATACGCCAGTGATAAAGGGAGTCTGATAAGGACATGAGAGAGAAAGGTCTGAGGAAGATGGACCATTGTACAAATGACCTACTTAAAGCAAAGCACACATCTGAACATGTTTATCCTGTGCATGTGTAAAAGATTTTTCCAGCAAATCCTTCTCTGATTATCAGCACAGCACACTTGGAAAATATGGCAGATGAAACTTCTTTAGAAATGCAAAACTCAACAGGATCAAGAACTGAAGAGCAATCTTGTAAACACTGACAACCTGCAGCAAACAGGTGATAATTATTTGCTAACAATTAAATTGCTTTTTAAAAAATTAGATTGGTTAACAAAGTATGCTTTGTTGATGTGTCCAATACCTCAAGAAATACAGCACTTTTACTAGATATTTGCCTTGGCCATAAAATAAGAAATGTATCATGGGACTTAGGAGATGGCTCAGTTGTTAAGGCACTTGCCACATAAGCATAAGACCTGAATTCGGACCCCTGGCACCTACATAAAATCCTAGGTGTATCAGTATGTACCTGTAATCCCAGTGCTGAGGAGGCAAAAACAGTATGATCCCCTGGAACTCCCTGGCCAGCTAGCCTAGCTAAATCAGTGAGCCTAAACTTCACTGAAAGATCCTATCTCAAAAAATAAAGTGAGGGGTAGCTGAGGAAGGCACCTGGAGTCAGTCTCTCATCCCACAAGTGTGTGCATATATAGAACTTTTGTGCAACAATTTCCTGTGAGATGAAACATTCTATGTTGGAAGGGAGCTCATTAAGACATCCAATGCTCTAAGAGGTAGTAAAACATTCCATCTTTTAAGGGAAGCTCCTTAAGCTCAGAAACAACTCAAAAGCTTCAGGAAGTCCCTGAAACTGAATAGATTTACTAGGACCTTCCTGTTCCAAGAGAGTAGAATCAATAAGGACTGCTGAGAGACACAGGAAGACCAAACCNCAGGAGACTCTCAGGCAAGCTGAATTGCCTAGAAGAGTTTCAGACTATCGGGGTTGCCTGGAAAGGANGCACTTTAACCTGTCTAGCTACATGCAGGCTGTGCAGTAAACTCTGTATCTAGCATTCATGAGCTGCCACCCATGCTGGGGTAGGCTTTGGTGATTCAGCTGTCTTTGAGTCATTTCTGCCCCTGTAAGCAACCCCTTACTAACATGCATGTAAATAACTCCAATAAAACTCATTGGTTGCACTTTGGTGGTATTCATTTGGTCTGTGACTGGTTCCGTCTCTGGGGTGAGCAGACATCTGTATACATCTCCCAGGGAATAGTGTTGCAGACCAACACACACACACACACACACACACACACACAATAAATAAATAAATAAATAAATAAATAAATAAATAAATAAATAAGTGAGAAAAGAATTATTAAAAGCTTTCTTTTAAGTGCATGTGTGCCTATATACGTCCATAAATGAGAGTGAAGGGGTCACCAGTATTGAAAAATGCAAGCATTAGTATTTATGAGTTACAGTGATTTATGAGGAAACTGATCTTAATAGCAAATTCAATTTTTTTTTCTCCAAAAATGAGGTAACCTGAATAATAAGTGATTTAAGGGTATTCGCTTTGTAGTGGTCAAATCGTAGGGGGAGACAAAGTTGAAAAGAATATAAAACTCCAGGAGGTCTGTATAATTAATCAGCAACCCTACAAAATATGCCATAAATTGGAGTGCAATTATACCACTGTGCTTGAAAAATAGGGAACTGGACTTTTTCCTGGACTATTCAGTTTTATTTCTTAGTATTTATCTGAAGCATAATGTAAAATGCACATTAGGCAATGTGGCAAGGGAGTCACCCCATTCACCTGGGCTATTCACATCCTCATTTGCAAGTCTTTAAGGCCCCTTACAGTCAGATTGCAGTTAAGGCCATGAAATAATATCTTGCCACTGTTGAAAGTTCCTGTCAAGAAAGAAAAGTTTCAAAGACACTAGAAAAATACAGTTTCTATGGATTTGAAATTTGCCACAAACTATATTAATTTTTGTGAAATTAAGTATAAATTTACCTTAAAAAAGTTGTTCCTTCACAATTTTCAACCCCAATTTTTTCCATGAACTATAGACTTCAAGGTATTTATTACTACTGCATTATTTATTCCAAAGACTTTAGAATTCCACTTATTGTTTCCGTGGCATGTATAAAGATTTATGGAGTTCAGAAATATTTTAATAGAAATTAAAATGTGCTAGGTCCTCTCCAGCTTATATTAACCCACTGTTAACTTGAGTTGCAGTATCTAGCCATTGTTTGACCAGAGTGCTCCCATGTAGCCTTTCAGATGAGCACCAAATTACTAGATTTCTAAAATTTTAAAAGTCTTCCTAATTTTTATAGCCTTACCAAAAAATACAATAAGGTAATACAACACTTGGTGTGTGTGCTCTAAGCTTTATTGTGTCCAAAATTCAGATATCTATTTTGTGAGAATTTGGGATATATGAAACATTAGAGGGCATTCTAAAGGAAAGACTCACCATCATCTAGAGCTGCTTTCCTGTGGGATGACATCTCTACCGCTTTGCCTGTGCAGTGTCCACTTCTCTGTGTAGTAATTATAAAGAGAATCACACCTTTCCCTTTTCTCAGCCCCCATACTCAGGGTATGTTTACATGACGTGGGTGAATCCAGGGGGAGAATGTCATATACTCTTGGTTCAGTCGATGGGTTCCGGGGTGGTCAAGTGACCACATCTAGGCCAATCAGAGTGAGTATGTATCATCCTATTTATTCAAGAAACTAAAGAGGTGTGTGTTTTCTGTTGTAGAACTAGTCATCACATCCAAGAAGGAAACCCACAGAAATCAAGCCTTGCTGAGACTACCCTAACCCAAGGACAGACCACGGAATTTTTAGATACAAGAGCCATCAGCTGTTGTGGGATAATCTTTTTGTACTCTGTGAAGATATGCCTTTGCCAAGGAGCCTTCTGATTGGTTTCATAAAGAACTGAATGGCCAATAGCTAGGCAGGAGATGATAGGCAGGATTTCTGGGGAGAGAGAGGAAGAGGAGGAATCTAGGCACAGGGATTTTGCCAGCAGACTCAGAGAAAGTTAGATGTGCCGTACGGAGGAAAGGTAACCAAACCACATGGCAGAATGTAGATTAAAAAATATGGGTTAATTAAGTTATAAGAGCTAGTTGGAAATAAGCCCAAGCTAAAGGCCAAGCTTTCATAATTAATAATAAGTCTCCATGTCATTGTTTGAGGGCTGGTGATCCAAAGAAAGTCTGACACAAAAGCTTCCTACAAGAAGGTTCCCTTTGAATTAAAAATCCAAACTGTGTTTGGTTATAAACTCATTTATTGGAGATTTCTGTGTTGTGCACTTAAAATGGGTGAACTTTATGGTATGCAAATTATACCTTCATAAGTTCTTTTCTTTTCTTTTTGGTTTTTTGAGACAGGGTTCCTTTGTGTATCCTTGACTGCCCTAGAACTGGCTCTATAAACCAGGCTGGCTGGAAGTCACAGAGATACACCTGCCTCTGCCTCCCAAGTGCTGGGATAAAAGTGTGTGCCACCATTGCCTGGCCTTTTTTTTTTTTAAATCCCTTGTATTTAAGTTCATTTGAATTGGGTTTCTGTCATTTGCAGTGCAAAGAGCTGTGCCAATATCCAAGTGCCATCCCTCCAACTCTCCATGAAAAAATACACAAAGATGAAACATCTGCAAATCAATCAGGATGAATGTCTACCTCCCATCTGACATCTGGCCAGATGACACCCTTGCAACATGACCCCTTTTTCTGTTTAAAACCTCTGGTAACGCCTCGGAGAGGTTGTAACCATGCCTCTTCTGTGGTTGTGGTGAGCAAATGCTCTTATGCAAAGCACTCTGTAGAAGCCTAATATGTTCAAAAAGATCTGGATTTTGTAAGACATCAGAGTAAATATTTGGCTTTGTGTGTGTGTGTGTGTGTGTGTTGTGTGTGTTATATATGTGTCTGTGTATGTGTGTATGTCTGTGTGTCTCTGTGTGTGTCTGTCTGTCTCTAGACCACAGTAGATGTCAACTGTCAATCGTCTTCTTCAGTCACTGTTCGTCTTGAGACAAGGTTTCTTACTGAACCTGGAGTTCAGTGCTTCGTTTAGACCAGCTAGTGAATAAGCCTCAAGGCTTTTCCATCTCTTCTCCGGTATTGGCTCTACAGGTATATGGGGCCACACCCAACTACTGACATGGTGCTGAGGATTCAACTCAGCTCCTCCTGCTTGCATAGGAAGCATTTTACTAGCTGAACCATCACTCAGCTTCTGATTTTTCTTTATATATATAAGGGGAGAAAATGTTTTTATTTTCCTGCTTAAAAACCTGCTGGGCAGAAATGAAGATGTTCTAAAGAGACATGCCTATCTCTCAATCTGACTATCAGANTGTTGAAACAATGGACCCCAAAGAAATGGGAATTTCCCCAGGAATCTCAGGCTGAGGAAGGAAAAGGCCCCAGGCAGAAGGGCACTTGTCTCCTGAAAAGATATTTCACACAGTTCTAATAACTTGTCAGAACACCTTACAAGATGAGATTGAAGCCCAGACAAGGGTGGGTCAGTGCGTGGGACCACACCTTGGCTGGAACTATTCAGATGTGTGTGTGTCCTTGGCCTTGTATTTAAACTGTGATCAGATGGACTTGGGGAATTCGCAGNATCTCTTTGTCCATCTTCCCAATTGGGCTCATTCAGTTGGCTTATTGAGGACATTGAGGACTTGGGGCACATGCTGTACCCCCCAGGTTTGATAACAACAGTACCATTCGAAGTTAAGGCTTCATCTTTAGTGGCCTTTCTGCTTTTAAGAAAATTCAGGCAAAAATTATTTGATGGTCAAGGTCATTAGTGAAACTCAGTGAAACTCAGAAACACCCTCATATAATTGCCGCAGTCCTCAACTAACCATCTATGTAGCAATAGATTCAGTCAGAACTAAATTCCTCAACTAACCATCTATGTAGCAATAGATTCAGTCAGAACTAAATTCCTGTTCCATTTAGCTTGATCCATCCATATTTTCCCCCTCCCTGTGGATTCATGATCTTTTGCCACTTAGAAACACATTCTACCTCCAGTATGACCTGAGAGATTGGGATGCTTGTTTTACTTGCATGGAGAGAGGAAAAGCACATTATAATCAACTTCCAGGAAACTTAAAAAGTGATTTTCTTGTAAGGAGGCATATGTACATGCACACAGATTCTGAGCTCTATTTAGTGGCTGACAAACCATTTTTGGAGCCATATTTGAGATTAAAAAAAGAAAAACAGCAAACACAATCTCAGCTTATTTGTTCCAGCTGATATCATCTGAACAGTAGCCGGAGGCGCAGGCTTCTAAGATAAGGCAGACTCCCTAAGTTTGAATGGCCATGGTTCAAAGACAGATAACCTGTCCCATTCTGACAGAACACGAAGTACAAAAGGCAATGGGGCGTTGTAACTTTTGTTTTAAGAGAAATTCCATAAAAATCAATGTGCCCCCCCACTT
>LZPO01108107.1:7619-24517 GCA_001675575.1 Neotoma lepida | reverse complement strand
GAGGCAGAGCCTTGAGAACACAGCACCCATATGGAGATGAAGTGCTAATAGTGATGCTTTGGGACCAGCCTGGTGACACTGGAGGTGGAGGTGATAAATACCAGAAACTAAGTAACAGCAGGGAATATCTTCAGCTTAAATATACTTTTTATGTCAAAGGAATATGGAAGCATGCTTGGTGTCTTTTAATGAAACCAACACAAGTTGGATAGGGAAATGTTTATAGCAAGGAAAGTGGTAGAAATAATACATCAAATTCATTTGTCCTATAGAAACTGGCATAAAAGAGAAAATTAAATCAGTTATGTGGAAATGGTTAAGTTTTTTAGTAAGCTATCATTAATATAGTTCAAAACATTAGGATGTCATTTATAAAGAGGTCTGCACATTGTCTCTTTTCTTCTAGGTANAGAGCAAGATTATATTTTTCTTNAGGGTGGCATTTGGCTTGCTTTGGCCAACATAGCATTAGTGAACACAAAGTTGCTTCATTTCCAGCCTGGAACACTAAGAGGCCATGTGTGTCTGACCCTTTCTATTCTGCAGTGNCAACACTGCAAAGAGAGCTGGTCTCCTGAGGTGGTCCTTGTAGGAGAGGAGAGCCACCAGCAGACAAGCTGGTGTGCAGTGTGAATGTGAAATTGCTTTGCTGCTTTAGATCACCATGGCTTCTTATACTAACATAGTTTATTCTCTGGATCAGGCCTCAATAATTTCTCGGGCCTCAATAATTTCTCAAGCTTCATTCATCCATGGTTTTTGATGCATCTTTAAATCCATATCATTTTTTTAAGATTTATTTATTTATTATGTATACAGTGTTCCGCCTGCATGTATGCCGGCAGGCCAGAAGAGGGCATCAGATCTCATTACAGATGGTTGTTAGCCACCATGTGGTTGCTGGGAATTGAACTCAGGATCTCTGGAAGAGTAGCCAATGCTCTTAACCACTGAGCCATCTCTCCAGTCCCAATCCATGTCATTTTTATAAGGTACTTCTCTCTCTCTCTCTCTCTCTCTCTCTCTCTCTCTCTCTCTCTCTCTCTCTCTCTCTCTCTGCTACCTGTGTGTGTGGCAGCCACTAGACATGAATGCTGGGAGAGGAATTATAGCCTACTGCCAGAGCGTCCTCTAGCCTCCGTATAAAATTCTCTTAATGTTATGTCTTCAAATCCTCTCAAAATTTAAACCTTAACAACACAGCCTTATCTACAAAAAGAGAAACTTGGACACCAATTCACCCACAAAACCCTCCTCCTGAAACTTGTCCTGCCTATAAGATGTGCTGGTGCAATGATGGTACAGAACTTGTGGAAGTGGCCAACCAATGCTTAGTTTAACTTGAGGCCAATGCCACAAGAGAAAGCCCATGCCCTACACTGCCTGGATGGCCAGGAACAGAGACTGGATATCTTAGAGACCTAGGGTAAAAGCAAACACTCCTGGAAAAAAATCAACAAAATGATTCCCAATGATATTCTGTTATAGTCATAGATTGGTGCCTTGTCCAGTCGTCATTAGAGAGGCTTCCTCCAGTAGCTGANGGGAGTGGGTGCAGACCCACAGCCAAACATAGCAGAGAGAAAATCTAAGTTGGAGGTCTCTATCTGGTCCCTCNCCTCAGAGATCTGAGAACCCAGCAGAAGAGAGAGAGGACAGAATATAGGAGCCAGAGGGGATGGAGGACACCAGGAGAACATGGCCTACCTAATCAACTAAGCAGAGCTCACATGAGCTCACAGAGACTGAAAAGTCAAATGGGCCTGCATGGGTCTGCATCAGGTCCTTTGTGCATATGTTATGGCTGTTAGCTTGGAGTTTTGTGGGAATCCTAAACAGTGGGAATAAGTTGTCTCTGACTCGTTTGCCTGCTCTTGAGACTGTTTTCCTCTTATTGGGTTGCCTTGTCCAGCCTCGATATGAGAGCTTTTGCCTTGTCTTATTGTGTCTTGTTTTGTCCTGCTTGACTGTCATCTACTGGAGGCCTGCTCTTTGTGAAGAGGAAACAGAAGGGGAGTAGATCTGGGGCAGAGTGGAGGTGGGAGGGCTAGGAGGAGTGCAGGGAGGGAAAACTATGTTTGAGATGTATTCTATGGAAGAAAAATCTATTTTCAATAAAAAATGCAGCCTTATTCTAAACAATGTATTTGGTACATATTAACTGTATTTCAATTATATTTAAAGAAATATGTAGTCATTAAATGTGATCCCACACACCACATTTTAAGAAACACAAAGGAACAATGGAATGTTGCTCATGTTTCAGCAAGAAATTCTGCTTTCTAGTATTGTTGTATTGCTAAATGGGTATGATATGCCTGTCAAAGCATCTTCTAAATATTTATCTTAATGCCCATAAACTAGCTGTACCATCAAGTTTGGAAAGAGATGCTTCTTTTTGCCATAGGTGGTGNTTTCTGTTGGGGTTCCTACTCGTGTCAGTGTTGAGGATGAGTTACTGCTGATGCTCATATCTCAATGGGTAATCTATACCATCCCTTCTAAAGTTCAGGAAGCATAAAGGAAGAGGGGCAGAAAAATCCAAAGTCGAACGCTGTCTTCTAGGTCAGATAAGGCTGGATGTTGCACTCTTGACTGCAACAGTTGTCTTGTTTGCACAAAACCTGTACCATATTTGCATCTGCTGACATTACTTTATGGAAAGGAATGAGAGTCATGAGGGCCTCCTCCTTTGGGACATATAGGCTGGTAGTGGTTGCTGGAGGAAGAAGAGATAATTTCTTCAGTGGTGTAGCCACTGGTAGTTGCCTATGTTCCTATAAGCAACTCTAAGTGAACTCACTGAGTCACCAAAAAAGCAAAAATCAGGACATGAAACTAGAAAGGAGATTATGTCGGGGAGAGAAAGGGAACCTGTCAAAGTGGAAAAGGACAAGAGAGGGTGAAGAGAGTGAATATGATTAAAATAAATCATACATATGCACAAAATGTCACAATAAAATCCATTATACATAATTAATATATGCTAATAAAAATAAAAATAATTTGCTTTCAATTTCCAGATTTGCCTTAACACTTGAATGCCATTCCAGTATTCAGTGGACTATGCTGACTCCTTAATATATCAGGAATCAGAAATGGATGTCTATTATGAAGTTAATATGTGTGTGGATATATATCACTTAGAAACTGTATCAAGTTTGTTTATAAAAATTATTAAGAAGGACAACATCATCAGCATTGTGATCTAATTTGTATATGCAAATTTGAAGGTGTGCAGGTGTAAAAGGGTAGATACACACATTTTAAAACACTTCCTTATTGGATCTATGAATACTTGCCCTTTAACATCAATTAAAATCATTATGTATACAGCTGGTAAATCCTGTCTTATGGGTGACAAACACAGGCTCACGCATAATTACCCTTTTCCAACAGATCGAATACATTACAGAAAATTGTAGAGGATATTTTACAGGGGTGACAGCCATGACAAGGTCTTGGAGATATGTGCCACTTGGTACCATCTGATGTCAAACTCCAAGTAACCCATACAAATTTACATCCTTTAAACAATATGCTTTCTAAATGTAATTCATTTGTAATAGGAANCAGAGGCAAGGAATTCAGATATTAGAACAAATCTGGTCCCTTAAAGAGATACAAATGAATAATGAATCAAGCAGAATTGTTGGCCATAGGCCCCCTATATAACATCAGCAAACATAACAGATATTGCCAAATGTTTGAAGAGTTGTCATGGTATGGAACTAGACTGATTTGACTAAGCCAAGAAATTAGGATGGTGGAATATATCCAGAAAAAATTTAGGCTAAAAGTATATTTTCAGCTGTTCATGTGCAGGCAGCTATGTGAGTCCTCACAGGGTTAATGTAATCTTTCTCTGCTTGGAAGGCTTTCCTGAACCCCAATATTAAGAAGGAGCATGGAGGCCAATGTTTCCACCTGACTTATACAGTTTCCTGCTTTGACTATTTACCCAATTGAGGCAGACAGTCAATTTATTACAGGTAATCAAATATTAAAAATATTTCAACACAGTACCTTTCATTTTCCTTTAATATTTCTCTTCCCTTTCTCCAGGTGTAGACAGGTCTTGGAGATGCTTTTGGCTTACACTCAATGGCAACTTCACCTCCCACTTTGACAAGTGTCACTCTTTTCAAGAGGGTTCTTGAAAAATCTGGACTTTCAGCTAGAAACAATATAAAACAATAATGACTTATTATGGAAAGGAGAAATATCTTTGTCTTTTTCTTTCTGTGATACACTTACTATAGATCATCAGAGACAAGAAGCTAAATTTTTTTTTCTGATGGAAAGCAGGCAGCACTGTATGTTTGGATGGGTCATTAAAATTTAATCCATGATTTATATAAGATAAAATGCAACTGCTATATGGATGTAACTTGATGGATTTTGTATCCTCCTCCATGAAGATCAAGATACCAAACATTCTTACCCCCCTGTGGAGGATTCTTTTAAAAAATTTATTCCTCGTTCAAATGGACAAAAATTTAAAAATTTAAGAGAAGCAATAGGGAAAGAAACAAAACAGAAAAACACATTTGGCAAGTTTCCTGATTATGTATGCTAAAGTGGTCCTTTCTCTGACAGTTATTGCTTCTGTTCTGCAACACAGCATTCTCCCTCCCGCTTTCTCTCCCTCCACCTACCCCTCCCTCCTTCCCCCACTCCCTCCTCTGTCTTCCTCTCTGTCTCTCTATCTCTGTGTCTGTTTCTGTCCTCCCTCTCCATCTCCTTTCCCTCCTCCCCCCACTCTGTGTCCATTAGAGAATCCTTATAGCGTTGCCTTCTGTCAGTTTCTCCTTAAAATCAAGCTCTTTCAGCTTTCCAGCACCAGCACCCAACACAATGCTCATCCTACTTAGAAGAAATCATCTGCATTTGCTGCAGAAATTTAGAAAACTGTGTTACACACTCACTCCGATTGCTCTCGACAATCCATTCATGGTGATACTTTATGCTTTCCTGACATATTAATAGTATCAAAGAATGACTGCTTCTCTGAAACAAATACATCATCTTTAGCCTCATCTAAATAAATAAATAAATAAATAAATAAATAGGTAAGTAAATAAAGCCCTTCTGAAAGATTTCTGTTTTCTTCTGTGTTTATTTAGTTACTGTAGGAGTAGGAATTCTTGAATGACCAGATGGATTCATTTTCTTGTGTAATTTGTACCTTATTTAAAATCTCTGATTCCTTGCAATTTAACTTCTTAGAATGGAAGCTTTCAGATTATGTTAAAGACAACATGTAAATTCAGACTATAACTATAAATGACTTAAATGAGGCCTTAGAGTGAATATGTAAGCCCACTTATTTTTTAAACAATTTATTTTTTATATGTATGCATGTTTTGCCCACATGTATGTATATGCACCATGTGTATGCAGTGTCTACAGAGGCCAGAAGANGGCATCAGATCCCCTGGAACTGGAGTTACAGATGGTTATGAGAGCAGCAAGTGTTCTTAACTGCTGAGCCACCTCTCTGACCCCTATAGGCCCATTTCTTACTCAAACCATAGCTAGTGACTTTTTCTTTTAAACAAAGGACTGAATTGAACCTGGGGCTTTATGCACACTAGGCAGCATTCTACCACAGTGCTACGTCCACAGAACTCTTGTAATTTAAAAAATTTTTTAGATAACGTCTTACTAAATTTACCAGTCTGGCTTTGTACTGACTCTAAACCAGGAATACCTCAAACTTGTGACCCTTCTGTCTCAGTCTTCCCCAAAGTGGGGATGATAGGCTTACACCACAAGCCCTAGCTATAACTAGTGATTTTAAAAATTCAAATCANGCTTTAACGGAGACAAATTGGCTCTTATTAAGGGCTTCTGTGGTAGAAATATTTTTCACAACTGCCAGGTACAACTAAAATTGAGAAGGCTACTGTGTAATGGGGTGCTACAATGTATACATGGGAGCTGNTACCACATGTGAAGCTGAAATTAAATGAATCAGTATGCTNTGGACATCTCAGTGTGCATACTCTGGATTCATAATAATCAATAATTCAAAGAGTAACTTGATAGTGATAAATGCAATTGACAAACAGACTGCAAGTCTAACTATGTATAATAAAAACATTGCATATACAATATTGTACTGAATTGTACTGAGAATAACATATTACTAGTATGGTCTAGAAAGTCATGTCATAAAAATAATAGGGCTAATGGAACAGATAGTTAGAGCAGATCCATTAAAGACTTAGGTAGTAAAATAGTAACAAAAAAATCTTAGTATATANANCATGATTAAAATGGTATGCTATAACCAATATTCATATATCAAAGATATATAAATCAAAATGTATAAAGAAAATTAAAAATTCCTCTCCCATTCTCTCTCTCTCTCTCTGTATGTGTATGTATTTTATGTAACAGTAACTAGATGGAAGAAGGTGATTACACTGCTAAGCTGTAGAGTTAAGTTCAAACTACAGAGAAATTGAGCATTACACACTAGTGAAGTATGTGGCCAAAATTGCATCAGAGGACTGCAGGTGGATGAGATTGCCTGGCATCATCTTCACCACTGGCTAGCTGTATTGATCTGCATTAGTCAGCTGTTGGTCTAGTCACATCAATCGTGAATTTGTGAACATGTAAAGCAGTGGTTCTCAACCTTCCTAATGCTGCGAACCTTTAATACCATTCCTCATATAGTGACCCCAACCATAAAATTANTTTGTTGCTACTTTATAACTGTAATTTTGCTAGTGTTATGAATTGTAATGTAAATATCTGACATGCAGGATATCTGATATATGACCCTGTGAAAGAGTCATTTGACCACTGAAGGGGTCACAACCCACAGGTTCAGAATCTCTGATATAAAGCATTTATGCTATATTGATATCTCCTCCAATTTAGCAGTTCCGCATAAGCTATGTTGTGTCACAGGAAAGTGTTTTGGCAGAATAGACTCCTTCTCAAATGAGGTAAACATCCAAACTGACAGAAAAACAAAAATAAAATCAAGTCTTCTAGAAGATCTTTTAAAGGGAAAATTTGAAATAATGTTACAAACCTTTCTCATAAAAAAATCCCTTCTTACAACTCTATCTTTCTATACACATGCATTTATCACTCTAGGCAGATATTTTCATCTGTTCAGGAGGAATTCTGCCTCTGCATTCAAAATGAGTTTATATAAATCAAACTGTGCACCACACATGGGTGTATTTGTCAAAAAACTATATATCGCTTTAACAGAATTTGAAATTGCATGGTATCAGACACANAGAAAACAGAAAACACGTCTAGTTTAAGAGGCATTCGTAATATCCCAGTTACGGACATATTACCTTTTGGATAGCTTAGAGATAAGACTGACTTGAACAGCTTTCACTCATAAAAATGAAATTATACATCAAATATTTTCCTGTTGTTCATTCCATTTGCTTCTGGTGTTATCTAGCCCTGCAAATGTATCAGTTGTCACCATAAGCTCTAGAGATTTCTAGGGCGTAACTATCAGAGCTCTATCACATTTTGACTACCCAACAGACTTCTTAACATTCTATTATTTGGTGGCCAGCTTGTGCACTTGAGATGCAGTTTAGCTTATGGAGGGTTTTTCCTAATGATACCCTATATTTACTCTGATTCACCCAAATATTGGCCTAACACAAGGTTGGAAGAAAAGGAAATGGGTCCTTCTACTCCATTTGGCACTCACAGAGGAGGTAGTTCTACTAGATGATATCGGATAGGGGCCACAGGAGGGTGGCATTAAAACACAATCTTTGCTCATACTTAAAACCCTGCCTAGGGAACTAAAATTTCAGTGGTCACCAAAAGCTCTGAAATGATAAAACCAACAGTCAAATTACCCCCATAATTCTGGAGCAGCTGCTAGATTCTTGCAGGCATTCATACTTGCTGAAGCTGAAGTAGACCTGGAGACCAGTATTTCTCATGTGAGCTATAGATGGCAGCAATCCCTCAGTGCTATGATGCATCACACAGCATACCTCTTCCACATGGGAGGTGCAACTTTTAACTCCTTACCAATGACCTGCATTACAGTTAACTTACATTATCTATGAAAAGCTGTGGGAATTCAGCTAAGCACTTTACAACTATTTGTATGTAATTAATTAAATGACTCTTGGTCACATATCAAGGGTATCTAAAGTGGCCACTAGAACCCTTGAAAACAGAAGTTCTGTCTGTGTCTNAGTTTGTGTCACTTCTCAAGAGCAATAATAAAATGATAATCCCTTAACTGGATAGGCAGTAGCAATACCATTTGGGAAATCCATGAGTACAATGTTTTACTACATTACCAAAGAGGAAAGGATGATTCTGCAAGCCTGTTATGTCACAGTTGGCCTGCAGAAGCATCACTGGGAACGTTGCCAGTAGAGACTATTAAGGCTGGTGCTTTTGGAAGTTTAGGATTTCATATTATTTTAACCTTTATCTATTATTTTTAACCATTAGCTCACTGTCTTATAAAAATACCCAGAGCGAACACATTAATTCCAATCTTTTTTTTTTTAATTGAGGAGTTCACAGCGATATCAGACCACAAACCTCAAGCTTTTCCTGGCTTGCTGGCTAAGGCATGGGGTGGGAGTCTGGGTGTTTCTTTCTGGGTTTAAAATCTGGCCTCCCTGGTTAGGAAGATACACACAAAGATACTTAATACAACTTTCCATGAAAGCAATGCTTTTCTTCTTTCCTCCTCAGCATGATGCATCATTTCCAAGGTCTCTAATACCTACATCCTATCTGTTTTCCTTTGTGTGGATTCACTTGTGACTTCTTTGTTTCCTAAGACCCAAAAAACTCATGCTCCTGGGGGTGATGTGTTATAAAGCAGAAAAAACATATTTATAGTCGCAATGTTATTTGAAGGACTAAGAGAAAACAATACACATCTTGTACAAAAGGCACTAGTGGTGTTTAAGTTTAATTGTCACCTTGACAAAATTTAGAATCACTTGGGAGATGGACCATTGAGTATGCCTGTAGGGGATTATTCTGAATATTTAACTGATATAGGAAGGCCAATCTTAAAAAATTGTGGGTGGGGGACCATTCCCTGGCCAAGGCTGTATAAACTACAGAAAGTGAGCTGAGTACCAGCATTCATCTGTTACTCTCTGACTCTTGGTTTTAAATGCAATGTGGCCAGCTGTCTCAAAACTCCCGCCACAGTGACTTCACTTCAGGGACAGACATTTACCTGCAACAGTGAGAACAAACCCTTCCCCCTAAATTGTTTGTGTCAGTACATTTTACAGCAGAAATTAACAAGAACCTAAGGCAGTACTTAGCACAGTACTTGTTCCAGAGTAAGAGGCTTACACACCCTTTCCCTACTACTATTTCTAAATACGGTAATAACTTCTACACTATAGGCATCAGGGGGCTCATATGCAAGAAAATTTCTTACAATCAGAGAGATACATCTTTGTTTAAAACAAACAAAAACCCCCCACTTTATTTGAAAACAATTATAGATTCACAGAGAGTTGTAAGAATAACATAGAGATGTCTGGTGTGTCCCTCACTATGTTTCTCAAATGATTGTGTGGATAGGCAAGTACAGCAGATAGCAGAATAAGGAAGCTTATGTAGATTTACATATTCAGTGCTGAAGTCAAGATAAAGAAAAGGCTGCAAAGACCATCTTCTTCCTCGGCAGTCCTACCTTGCTCTTTTCACTACACCTTCCTTAATCCCTGGGATCTACCAATTTCTTTGTGTGGTTTTCCCATGAGGAGCCTATTTCATACATGGAAAGAATTGCACAGTAGCCAACCTTCTGGTTTATCTTTACTTTCTTCCACTGAGATGAAGCTCTGTGAGACATCCAAGCTAGTGAGTAGCCCAACAGCTTGCTGAGTGGTAAACTCTAGTGTGGATACAAAATGCCACTTTAGTGTAGGCATTGCAGGGTTTATGGTGACTGCCAAATAGCTTTTGGGCAAAGACACCATTTCGAGATCTCTCAATGATTTTTCTGCCAACAAGTTGNATCAAGCATAGCCTTTTCCCTTTCTATGAAAGGTTTGAAGATTCAAAGATTAATTATATAAATATAGGAAGAAACTCTTTCTTATTTCAAGAGAAACACTTTAACTCCACTTTAGAACATTTTCGCTCATACATTCATTAGTACAGTACTTTAAGTCATTCTTCTGCAGTGCTNTAGTAGGGATTTAAACCACTGACCTCATGTTATCCTCCTTTGACCATCTACATAAAGATAAAAAGACATTATGCATTTTTAAAACNGTGTAATTTCATTGACCTTCTTGTATCTGTCCAAATGATCTTTCATTGTACTTAGTAATATGTCTTTAACTCTTATATAAACTCATAACGAGAAATACATACTGCTACAATGTCATACATGATTATTATAAGTAACTTTATTTTGTGACAGAAATGTTTGCTTAAAGAATAGAAGAGATACCCTCAAGTGTGACAGTATAAATTATAAAACTCCAGTGGTTAATAAAAGATAGTTCTTGCTCTTAGCTTCTATTAGATCATTAATTGTTTGTTTGTTTTAAGACAGGCCTCAGTTAACACAAGCTGTCCCTGAGCTATGTAGTTAAAGATGACCTTGAAATTCTAATTCCCCTGCCTTTATCTCCCCAGTGCTGTGGTTATAGGTGGCTATGACCATGCCTGCTTTATGTGGTACTGGGGATTGGATTCCATAGCTTCATGCATACTAGGGAAGTGCTCTACAAACTGAGCTGTATCCTTAGTCTCCAGTAGTTCCTTTAGGGGAACAGTATGTTTTGTGTATCTGTAAAGCCCTGTAACCAAGCACTTCAAATGAAGTACATATTTAACCTGTATATGTTGTATTGATGCATTTTGCAGGAGAGAACTCAGGAATTTGCATTTCTTCCTCATGATGCTTTGCCTATAGAAAGTGGTTCTATACCACTTTCTTCCCTGATACTATGATTATAAATTGCTTCTTTTTTTTTTTTTTGTTTGTTTGTTTGTTTTTCGAGACAGGGTTTCTCTGTGTAGCTTTGGCGCCTTTCCTGGAACTCCCTCGGTAGCCCAGGCTGGCCTCGAACTCACAAAGATCCGCCTGCCTCTGCCTCCCCAGTGCTGGGATTAAAGGCGTGCACCACCACCGCCCGGCCATAAATTGCTTCTTTAAATTCCAAGCCTGGGCATAGGATACCTGAACATATAAGGAAGATTATATATCATATAATAAAAGAATTAGCTAACAATTATCATCTGGGCTATTTATAATCATAAATCATCTGAACATAGGATATGTTCAATATCTCACTCAACAAAACAATATATCAAGAAACTTGGTTGTGGCACCTGCCAATTTCTATGATGTTAATATTCCACCTTTGCCAATTTCAACATGAAATCACTAAAGGCAGAATTGAGAAGAGCATTGCAGGATCAGCTCTTGCCAGTATAAAACCAGAACTAGCAATCCAGTGGTTTTATCCACTTATCCCAAAGCACATACTTAGGGGATGACAACAGGGTACAGGGTATGTGAATCCTGGGGCTTTCAGCTTGCTGGATCCAGGCCATACTCTGCAGCTGTAGCATGGATTTTTTAGTTTATTTTCTAGGTAAGTGTATACAGTGTTGAAAAGGTAACAATCTCAACGCTTTACCTGTTCACTCAGTGGGTTCACTTTAGTCAACAAATCTGTTTTCTAAACTTCATGAATCAAGGTACCACAGTGGTTTTAAGAGATTCTGTGGGAACATATCATAATTGCAGAAGAGCTGTACATGGCACACAGCAGAGATAGACTCCTGGTTATCATGCTCCTTCAACGCATCAGAAACAGTTGTGCAGGCATCCAATGTGTAGTTTGCCCTTGGCCATATTCAGTTCTACTCACACTTAAAAGACTTTATTAAGAGCCACATGCCTTACTCAAAAAACAAATCAATTGCTGTAGGAACCCATATGAGCCACAGTTTTCTTGGGGTAGAAAAACAACACAGGCTGTGGTCTTGTAACAAATACTCTAAGCCTGGTAAAATAGTTTTCCTCTAGGACAGTTTTTTTTTTTTAAATCAAGTCTTGGTTTATGTTGTGCTCATGGATAATGAAACTGGGAAGATAGATAAATTGAACATGGGTGGTTATACCAAGTGAATAGCCTTGTCCTGCTTCTCTTGATTTTATGAAGGAGAAAGCTACATGCTGTGATGGCTTAGACTGAGGATTAAAGGGATCTAGACTCAAGATTCAGCATTACTGACATCTCAGTTAATTCAGCATTAATCATGTGAATGGGGCTTCCTAAAGTCATATGCTCTTGAACACACCCACTGTCTTAGTTAAGGTTTCTATTGCTGTGAAGAAACACCATGACCATGGCAGAAACTCTTATAAAGAAAGCATTTAATTGGGGTGGCTCACTTACAGTTTCAGAGGTTCAGTTCANTATCATGGTGGGGAGCATGGTGGCAGAATGGGTGCTGGCTACATCTTGGCTTGCNGGCAACGGGAAGTTGACTGACTCACTTATGCATATTCCGAGCTTAGGAGACCTCAAAGCCCACCCCCACAGTGACACACTTCCTCCAACAAGGCCACACCCACTCCAACAAAGCCACACCTCCTAATGGTGCCACTCCCTATGAGATTATGGGGGCCAATTACATTTAAACAACCACACCCACCATGAGTGGGACCTGGAAATTTTACAGAAAGTTTTGCCCCTGAACATGTACTCCCTGGAACAGAATTAGCACCAGCCACCTCTCCAGTCCCCTCTGTCTATTTTCAATTGGTTTGCTTTTGTTATTAAGTTGCAAGGGATGTTTGTATTCCCTAAACAGTGATCCCTTACTAAAGATATGCAAATATCTTCATTCCGCATGTGGCCTTCTCGCTGTTTTCTTACATGGATAGTTTCTGTTTAATGTATTTTTATTAAGGCAGAGGTATTTTATTAAGATACAATATTAATAAAATATTGTATCCAGTTCCTACAATACCATATTAAATTAAAGACACAGAGTTATTAAAGACATATAGTTCCAGGCTTTCTCTCAGACCTGGAATCAGACTTTGAATTAAACATCTCAAAGAGATTCATGTATGTAATAAACATTAACATGTACTGCTAAATCTTCCTTCTTAGCTACTTTCTGTGTACATTAGTGTTAACTCTTTGTGATACTATTCAATGGATCTTAGTACTTTTTCATTTTGCAAAACTGAAAATTTACCCATCCATTGATTAATGACTTTCTATTTTCCCCTCCATTTATACTGCTGCTTTCTGTTAGTATAAATTTGACTTGTCTGGGTGCCATGTACCTAGAATCAACAGAATTTCCTTCANGTAATGATCTTATTTCACTTCATGTGCCCTCATGATTCATTCATATTGGAGTGCACATCAGAATTTTCTTCTCTTTAAGGCTAAGTAATATTTCATTCTATGTGTGCTGTATTTTACTCTGTGTCCATTCATGAACAATTAGATTGCTTCCATTTTTTGGCTACTATGAATAATGATGCAGTGATCATGATGTACAAATACTTGTTTGGGATGCTGTTTTTATTGTTTTGGATATATTCCAAGATGGAGGCTTGCTGGGTCTTATGATAACATGTAACTTTTAGATAAGATACTATACTATTTTCTCTAGCAGCTGTAACCTTTTTANTCCCACCAATAGTGAACAGGGTATAATTTATTGAATCCCCTATTCTGGTTTGGCCAATTTCAAGGATTCCATTGTCCCCTTCCAGCATTTGCTTATTTTCCCTCATCCTTTAACACTCCAACTCTGTTTAGTGGTGTGTGTTACCCTATAGTGCATGAGACAAGATCTCACTGTGCTTCTGATTTGTGTTTCTTCATGAATTGTGTCTTTTGCTTACAAATATGTCTATTCAAGACCTTAGTCTATTTTTTCATCTTTTTTTTAGTTATGAGTTTAACCCTTAACAGCTGAGCCACCTCTCCAGTCCCCTCTGTCTATTTTCAATTGGTTTGCTTTTGTTATTAAGTTGCAAGGGGTGTTTGTATTCCTTAAACAGTGATCCTTTACTAAAGATATGCAAATATCTTCATTCCACATGTGGCCTTCTCACTGTTTTCTTACATGGATAGTTTCTGTTTAATGTATTTTTATTAAGGCAGAGGTATTTTATTAAGATACAATATTAATAAAATATTGTATCCAGTTCCTATAATACTGTATTAAATTGCGTGTGCATGCACGTGTGCATGTGTGTGTGTGTGTGTGTGTGTGTATGTGTGTGTGTGTGTGTGTGTATAGGCACTCACATGCCACAGCATGCATGTAGAGGTTAGAGGTCAGAGGACAACTTTCAGAAAACAATTCCCTCTTGTTACCTTGTGATATCCTTGGAATCAAACGCAGGATTTCAGGCCTGTGCACAAGTGACTCTATCTACCGAGCCATCTTTCTAGGTTCCATTAGTTAAAAAGNGCTTTTTTTGTGTGTGTGTGCCAGTCTGCTATGTTGTATTTGGGCACCACAGCTGAAACTTATTTGGTCATGTGCTCCATGGTTTGTTTTATGGGCTATCCCCTCTCTCATGCTGATATATGAACTCATGTGCAGGAGCACACTGTATTGACATGTCATGTCCTGCAATCGGTAATCATAAAGCTTGCAATGTTATTCTTTCCTAACATACTGTTAGCTATTTACGGCCACCTTGAGATCTTATAGAATTATTTGTTTTCTTTAACAAAATACTTTCCACTGAGATTTTCATGCGGCTTTATTGAAGTTGTTGACAGATTTTGGAAAAGTGTAGAGTCTTCCAACACAAGTAGGGGATGCCTTTCTACCTGCATTTTCTTCAATTCTTTCAACAATATTATGTAGTTCCTAGTGCACAAGTTTTTGCCCCCCCCACTTGATTACCCCTAAATTTATTTCTCTTTGATGCTATCATAGATAGGACTTCTTTTGATTTTCCTCTGTTGGCATACAGCACTGTCACTGAGTTCTTTGTATGTCTTGATTTTGCAGCCTGCAGCTTTCCTGAAATGATTTATTAGTTTCAATAGAGCTCTTCCGCTTTTGTAGCTGCTTCTGAGTTCCTCTATGCAAGATCATGTCATCTTCAAAGATTTTACTTTCTTCCTATTGCGAGTTGGAGGCCTTTACTGCTTTTTCTCATCTAATTGCTCTGCCTAGGACTTCCGGCACTATACTAAACAATAACGGCAAGGGTGGGCATCCTTTCCTTGCTTTGGATCATTGGAGGCTTTCAAGCTTCCAACAATGAGTGTGATATTGGCAGGCTGCTTTGTACGCAGTTTCTATTACACAGAGACAGTTTTCTCTTAGGCTTATTGCAGAGTATTCTTTTTTAAAATCATAAAATGGTGTTGAATTTTGTCAACTGCTTTTCTTCATTGACTCAAGTGATATTTGGCGCTTTCCTTCAGTTTTGCCATGTAGCATAACACATAGGCAGATATTCACACCATGATTCCTCTTTGAGTTTCAGGTATAAATTCTGATCAGCTCTGGTGGATAATCCTTCATGCTGATAAATCTGGCTGGCTGTTATGTGGCAGATTTCTTGAATCACAATGTATCATGGGGATGCATGGTATGAAGGTCTGCTTCTCATGGTATCAGACACGTGCTAAACTCAAAGAACGAGGCTGGTTGTGTTTCCTCTTCTGAAATTCTGTGGAAGGTTTGAGCAGAACTGGTGCTAATTCCTCTTTAAATGCTCGGTAGAATTCTCCATGGAGGCCTCTAGTCCTGGGTGTTTCTTTCTTGAGAGGCTTTAACTATGACTTTCACTTGTTTACTATCTCTTTTTTGTTTGTTTGTTTTTGTTTTTGTTTTTTCGAGACAGGGTTTCTCTGTGTAGCTTTGGCGGCGCCTTTCCTGGAACTCACTTGGTAGCCCAGGCTGGCCTCGAACTCACAGAGATCCGCCTGCCTCTGCCTCCCAAGTGCTGGAATTAAAGGAGTGCGCCATCACCGCCCGGCCTGCTTACTATTTCTAAGCTATTGAGTTTCCTACTTCTTCATAACTCAGCTGGACAGGTTGTATTGTGGTAATTCATCTGCTTTTTCTCAGGCATTAAACTTAAAAAATATCTGTGCTATAATTTACAATCTTTTGTTTTATTTGAGTCTTTTTCTTAGTCTAGATGAAGGTTTGCCATTTTTCTTGATCTTTTTAATGAATGAACTCTTTATTTTATTGATTTCTTTCCTATTCTTTATTTCTGTGTTTGTGCTTTAATAGTTACTATTTCCTTTGCGACTACTATTTTGTTGTTGTTGCTGTTTTGTTTAGTTTCTTTTCTAACTTCTTAGTTGTAAACACAGGTGGCTGATAAGGTAAATTGTTTTTCAATTATTTATTGCTATCAACTTATCTCTTACTACAACATGTGCTGCATGCACAAGTCAATATATTTTCACTTCTCTCCAGACATTTTCCAAGTTCCCTTTTATTTCNTCCTACACACCAATGTTGTAAGAATCAGTTGTTCTATTTTCACGTATTTGCAGATTTTCCTGTTTTCCCTCAACTACTAAGTTCTATTTTTATTCCAGTGTGGTCCAAGACGATGCTTTGTATGGGTCTAACCTTCTTATGCCTGTTGAGATGTGTTACGTGTGGATTATCTTATAGAATTTCCCAGTTATGCTGGTGAAAAGAGCTGTACACAGTTGATCTGCTGGTGTCAGTTATGTCCAACTTTGTTCTGGCTTCCTCTTTCCTTGCTGATCTTTTTCTGCTTCTTTCCAAAACTTAAGAGTATGATATCAAGNTATTCTATAATCATTTCTTCTTTCACGTCTTCTGACTTTACTTCATATGTTGTGGGGTGCTAATGTTTAAACACACACACACACACACACACACACACACACACACCA